>JACVVK020000024.1:2295000-2340000 GCA_018292915.2 Batillaria attramentaria
TAATGATGATGATGCTGCTTACAATGTCCTTAAGGGCCAAAAGCCATAGGACGTAAAGCAAGCTAATGATGATGATGCTGCTTACAATGTCCTTAAGGGCCAAAAGCCATAGGACGTAAAGCAAGCTAATGATGATGATGCTGCTTACAATGTCCTTAAGGGCCAAAAGCCATAGGACGTAAAGCAAGCTAATGATGATGATGCTGCTTACAATGTCCTTAAGGGCCAAAAGCCATAGGACGTAAAGCAAGCTAATGATGATGATGGTGCTTACAATGTGACAGTAAGATCAGCTTGAAGGCCGGATACACTTCAAATGTTTGATCTTCCTGAAATTCATGCCGCATGACAGATCATGATATGTGTAATACAAATAAATTATCGTGGTTCATTTATCTATGATAATGCTTAGACTACTGCATATATCATCAACACACGGTATACACGAAAAAGAGCTTCCTCACGGAAGGTCTCACATACTGCCATGGATGGAATGTGTAGTCTGTTACATCCATGCAACCATTCATCTTTAAACGCTTAATGAAAGACAGTTTTTACACAACGAAACATGAATTCAAAGAAATTGTTAAAAAAAATCAGTCAAACTCATTTTTCCGTGTTACATATATCACAGTTTGTGCAAACAACAATAATTTAACGAAGCAGCATAAAATGAACAGTACCAAATACGGAATAATAATAAGGATTATAGAAACTCCTGAATGTAAATACTTGAAAATGGGCAGCAGCTGGTGAAAACCAATAATTTTAGGAAATACAAAGTCAATTTTCTTTTTCAGACCCATCAAATTTCTATCCTATCAGATACTCCAAGATTTAAGCATTGGAATGTACATTAACTTCCACGTTTTTCATGTGTCATTAATAAGTTGTGGCATTGTGTCATTTGCCTAATGCACGCAGTGGCATTATTCGTGAGCATCGTTAGTGAATTCATTGAACTGCCTTACGTATTGGTCACAGGTAATCCTCTCACCTACGCTAGTGTGTGTGTGTGTGTGTGTGTGTGTGTGTGTGTGTGTGTGTGTGTGTGTGTGTGTGTGTGTGTGTGTGTGTGTGTGTGTGTGTGTGAGAGAGAGAGAGAGAGAGAGAGAGAGAGAGAGAGAGAGAGTGCATAGGTATATTGTTGAGACACGCAATTTCTACAGTGTACCTCAGTACTGATCAAGAACTGTGCTTTGCTCCATTTTTGTTATGTGTTAATTCAATAATCTATTGAGGGTTTGTTTCATGGTATACTAGAAATGGAACAAGACAAATGCTTCTTCCGAAGTGAATAATGCTAGTTCCGCGAGTTTAATTGTGTCAAGCTGAGCTAAGTTTGACTGAGTTCCTAGCAAGTAAGTTGGGGTTATGTACCAACGGCCTCAATAAACCAAATAAATCATAATTCATGTCTGCGTGAATTTAAATTGGCTTACGGAGAGTGTTGCACTTTGATTACACTCGTGTTTGTTGCAGTCAGAGCCGGAAACGGGTCATTCCTCCCGCGGGCCATCACCACAGCAAATGGTTTTTACAAGAGGGGACAACCTAACGAAAGTGATACCTTTTAGAGTTTTTCGGTTATTAATCCATTTTGTATTTACGTGTGTGTATACATTTAAGTTTTTATGTTTAGGGAGTTCGTGAATGTGTGTGTGCATCAGAGTGAGTGGGTGTTTGTGGGAACGTGATAATTTTTTTTTTTTTAATCAAAGGAGGAGGAGCAGGCATTGTAATTTCCCTTTTATGGGATTGAATAAAATATCTTATCTTATCTTATCTTAATCTTGCCTGATTTTTGCATTCGATTTTGCAAATCGGAAAAGAGTCAAACACGTGGGATACTCGTGCGCGGTACGCCGGAAATGTGCTGTACAGGACAGAGTTGAATCCACCTGGGTGGGTGTTTGGGGGCTTAACGTCCCTTTCCACCACATACGCGAATTCACCTGAAGTGGTTTGAGCTGAACTGAGTTGCTGAACAGAAGTGGTTTGAATTAAACTGATTTGAACTTGAGGTACAGCAAACTAACTAACTGACGATTTAATTGTAACTATGGGGATATGGTGTCAATTGAGCTGAGCTGAGTAGTTTGAGCTGTTAGTTGTTTGTTTGTGCTGAACTAGTTTGGCCAATGGGAGACAACTCCACGCCAGGTCTCGTGGAATCCTCTCTTCGGCAGACCGCACTCGCGAACCATTCGGCGTAGGTTCTGTTTTTTTCGCGTACGCAGTTTTGTGCCAAGGTCTGTCACTTTTCGGCCGCAGCAACGCGTCTTTGAGGAGCTCATTCGCTCCGTGAGACAACCAACCTTGCTGGGTGAAAGGACGGTTATCTTCGCTTTGCCGGACTTCAGTGGCTGCGCTTAGATACAGTCTACAGAATGCAGTCTTCTTTTCATTCTGCGCCTCAGTTGCGAGCATCTGAGGTCCGGTGAGTCAGCATCCGTCCTAGTACTGGTCTAGGTCGAAGCGAAGCTTCAGGCATCACTGACTGTAAGGTGGTAAGAGAAGTAACTATACCAGAGACTACTGTATATGCCTCTGGTGAAGGTCTCTCGTTACACTTACAGTCAGGGTAAAGTTCATAGTTCTCTGAAGCTCCGCAAAACGTGGATGACCGGGCCGGGGGCCCGCAGGCTGAAGGGAAGGTTACCCAGCTTGAACCGGGCACCGTGTCCCTGTCTTGGAGGGTGTGTGATTCCGCTCGAGGCGGACGTCCTCCTGCTGTTCACTCCTCGCCAAGGTCAATGGAGACATCAGCGGAGAACGTGTAGTCCGCCAGATCCTCGTCAGCGAGCGTGAAGTCGGCCGGCACGATCGCTGACAACCCTGCGGACAGCAGCACGTCAGAAAACACATCCAGTTTCGGGATTCGAGGGCTGATCTCTCGATGTGTGCACGGAGGCGGATCTACGGCTAGTTGGGGATTGCCAGGGACGTTCTCTAAAAAAACAGAAAAGTCTATCATGTTGAATAGCGGGTTCTGGTAGTCGCTGATCTCAGCGCGGACGGCCTGCTCCGTGGTGGGAAGCGAGGCCATGTCTTTGTCTTGCGCTGAGATATCATGATCAGGATTCTGTTGACGTCTGTCGTGGTTGGTGGCTCGGCTTGTAGGATGGTTTGGACCGAAATTGGGATCTGGTGACAGCGGGAATGTTGATGTTGCCTCCATCGTACAGGTAGGACTGGGAGTTGAAACTGGTGACCGCGGATGCGCTTTTCCCTCTATTTTAAGAGGAGCTTTGGCATCGCGTTGACAAGGGATGACGTGCTCTGCTTTGGGAGGGAAACCAGGCACCTGCGAAGTGGCTTGCATGTCCACCGTCATCTGCTCCTGGTGGCCGACCTCCACCCAGACGTCCTGGTGGTTGGTGGGAGAGAGGCCGAGACCCTGGAGCAGATTGTCCGGCTGCTTCTCGGGAAACGTCTTCACCTGTGGACAGACCATCAGATGGGCGTCGCGGAGTTTCTTCAGCTCGGCTTTCCGCTGGTTGAGGAGGCTGATCTCTGTGCGGAGTTTCGTGTTCGCGTCCTTCAGCGACTCCATTTTCTGTAATCACAACAGTCGAGTAAAACATGTTAGTGAACTCTGATCGGGGTTTCCCGTTTAACCAGACTCTATACATACATGTACTAGTTGCCGTGGACAACTGTACAAGGGGAAGAGGGGGCGGGGGGAGGGGGGAGGGTTGGTGGGAGTCTCTGGGTGGGATTGTGATTTTTTTTTTTTTTTGGGGGGGGGGGGGGGGGGGAGGCGGGGGGAACGAGGACGGGGGAGGGGGGGGGGGGAGGGGGTGGTAGGTGGTGGTTGTGGTATGGGGAATCCGCAAGGGTTATAGACGGTCACTGTAATACTGATTTTTGATATTTACTGCCAAACAGCCCACACACAGATAGTAAGGAAAAGCAAGTGTCGGGCTGAAATTCGTGCATTTAAACCCTCATCCAAAACGAACAAAGAAACAAATAACCAAAGCAAAGCAAAGCAAAATCTTACTTTGGTGAGTGTATCAACGGTCGTCCTGTGTTTTTCCCGAAATCTCCTCGCTGCCTCCCTGCATTGCTGGCGCCGTCTGAGCTTCCTATCCTGGGTTTTGGCCGGCGGGCTCCCTTGATTCTGCACGCAGCAAGGTCGCGACATGCTAATCAATCGACCGAGACCACAAAAGAGAGGAAAGAGGTTAGTCACTGATCTCTCCACGAGGTCATGAAACGGTATTTGTTTAATGATTTACATAATTGTGTAGTTTACTATGATTACGTTATTAAAAGTGAATAAGAGGACAAATGAATTGTCCTTTAGTATTTTACAAACGAATTTTCCAATGAAATGTGTGTGTGTGTGTGTGTGTGTGTGTGTGTGTGTGTGTGTGTGTGTGTGTGTGTGTGTGTGTGTGTCTTTGGGAGTTTAACGGGAGTTTTCCACTAAATAATTATGGGTGATATCAAAGACAGGGCAACGCAGCAACAACAATAAGAACCAGCATAGATATTTGGCCCCAGCCAGGATTCGAACTCACGTCCCGAACACTGAAAGCCCAACGGTCTACCGTTCGGCTATCTCGGCTCCACGTGTGTGTGTGTGTGTGTGTGTGTGTGTGTGTGTGTGTGTGTGTGTGTGTGTGTGTGTGTGTGTGTGTGAGAGAGAGAGAGAGAGAGACAGACAGACAGACAGACAGACAGACAGATCAAATGACTCACATCAGTTTTCCTTCGTTTGGGCTGCGGCTTTGCGACGTCGTGGTCAGCTTCCAGTTTCCTCTTCTGCAGGACCTCCTTGAGCTTTGCCTGCACCTGCCCCATCCCATGTCCAGACAGCGGCTGATCCGTCGCCGGACGCGCTGCAGGAAGTGCCAGCTGCTGTAGCCCTGGGTCACCAAGGATGATCGCCACGACCGGGACCGGCGCGGACCCCGCCTGCTTCTGAGCGCTTGCCACCGTCCGCTGAAGAAGCGCGGCTATGTCTTCTGCTGGGTACACGTACGTCACTTCGTGGTTGCTGAAGTCTTTGCTCTCGTCAGCGTTGTCGCTGCTGGCGCCTGGAGCAGGGAGGGAAGAGGCATTGACAGGGCGCGTCCCCAAGATAACGTGCTTGTTGTCCTCCTCTTCTTCTTGGACCTGGTCGTTGTTCCGCCGAATATGCAAATTGGGTTCGAGCCGCTCGAGTTCCGGGTATGTGTTGTTCTCACAATCTGATTTCTGGATGTCCAGTTTGGTGATCGTCGTGGCTTCAGCCAAGCCAAACAGGTCCCAGATAGGTTTCTCGGATCGAATCGCTGGCAGCTGGGCGACCGGGCCTCCGGCATCAGCCGTGTCGCCGATACGGGGCTTTGTCTCTTGACCGTGTCCCAAGAGGATTTCGAAGAGCTCGTTTTGACTGAGGAGGAAGTCAGTGGAGCCATCTATCTTCTCGTCGAAGCTGGTTGTGGCGCCATTTTGGCTGTCAGCGACTGCCTTGTGCTGTTCCGTTTGCTTCAACGGTAACTCTTCTTGCACGTTGGTTTGCTTGGAAAGGTGATCCAAGCCGTCGAAGTAGTCTCCGACTTGCTGGCTTTCAGCTTGGAATACTAGTATTTTATCGTAGATTCCCATGCTGCTGTATTTCGCTACTTTGCTTGTCAAGATTTCGGTTTGATATTGAGTGATATTTGTTCGGATCATTGAGAGTAATGTTTGGTCGTTGCTTTCGCGCACACTTATATAAATTCGGCCCAGGATACCATCCAATCAAAAGCAAAGCTACGCGATGACACATCCGCTGTCGTTTCCCCCAGCCAATCAAAGTCTTTGTTTGGTGCGTGCCTCGCGCGTGATCGCGACAGTCCACTAAAGTCTTGAGCAAGATCGGGAAAGCCCGATGGCGTTTGAATACGTTGGTATTTCCCAATGCGGAGCCCTACCCATAATAATCTCTCAGCGGTGCGCTAGAAGGAATGCTATAGTATGTTGTGTCTGTCCTAAACGCCAACTGCCATTTGGTAAAAGGACATAAGTACCATGCCTTTGACAGGCACTTAGGCCTTCTTACTAACTGATCATAGCAAACTGCTGCTGTTTGTGTGGATTATACCAGGAATCTTGATCTACTCAAAATGTCCACGTTAGAAGACATGAAGTATGAATCAGCGTCCTTGTCCAGAAACGGCACACGACAGAAATCCATTCATTTATGTGGTGCATTTCTGGACACAGGCAAACACTGAGTGCCTCATTACCAGGCACCCAACCGTTCATAATGCATTCATATCTAATGCACACAACCACTGCATACAATGCGTCTGTATATAACGTGCACAGTCACAAACTCCATGTACAGTTATAATGCATTTATGTAGTATGTGCACATTCAAAAACGCAACCTGCATGCTTTTCATGGTGCAATCACGATGCACACAACCACAAACGCACCCACACTCTCGGTGCATCCTTACAATTCACTGATATAAAGTATCATGCACACAAGCACAACGCAGCCCCTGTGTTATTACAATGCATTTAAATTGCACCCAGCCACCAACGTACCCTGTGTACCTTTCCAATGCAATCACAGTACACACAATCACATAACCATGCACAATGCATTAATCTGTAAACACACAATCGCTAAAACACCTTGTGTGCACACAATCACAGTACACACAATCACATAACCATGCACACTGCATTAATCTGTAAACACACAATCGCTAAAACACCTTGTGTGCACACAATCACAGTACACACAATCACATAACCATGCACAATGCATTAATCTGTAAACACACAATCGCTAAAACACCTTGTGTGCACACAATCACAGTACACACAATCACATAACCATGCACAATGCATTAATCTGTAAACACACAATCTAAAACACCTTGTGTGCACACAATCACAGTACACACAATCACATAACCATGCACAATGCATTAATCTGTAAACACACAATCGCTAAAACACCTTGTGTGCACACAATCACAGTACACACAATCACATAACCATGCACAATGCATTAATCTGTAAACACACAATCTAAAACACCTTGTGTGCACACAATCACAGTACACACAATCACATAACCATGCACAATGCATTAATCTGTAAACACACAATCGCTAAAACACCTTGTGTGCACACAATCACAGTACACACAATCACATAACCATGCACAATGCATTAATCTGTAAACACACAATCTAAAACACCTTGTGTGCACACAATCACAGTACACACAATCACATAACCATGCACAATGCATTAATCTGTAAACACACAATCGCTAAAACACCTTGTGTGCACACAATCACAGTACACACAATCACATAACCATGCACAATGCATTAATCTGTAAACACACAATCTAAAACACCTTGTGTGCACACAATCACAGTACACACAATCACATAACCATGCACAATGCATTAATCTGTAAACACACAATCGCTAAAACACCTTGTGTGCACACAACCACAAGCTCACACATCATGAATGCACTTAAAATGCAAACAGGCTGCGTTTGTATATTTCTTAAACCATATAATTATGCACCCAGTGTGCGGTTGTGCACCCCGCAAATTTACATAAATTTGCTAGTTAGAGCTGTCCATAGAGGGCCAAAAGTATTTAAACATATAAGGTTACTGCTGCGTGTGTGCCAGTGAGTTCTTTGAAGAGCCATAACATCATGTTCAGTAGCACATTTTGTTATCCTGTCGCCATTCTATGACAATGACAATGACAATGAAACTTTATTTTTCAACGGTAGAAATTGTAGCACACGTGCCAGTTTATAATTTGCCGTTGCTAAACTACAAAATGAAAATGTGAAACAAGTGCAGAGTCAAGAGACCCCCCCCCCCCCCCCCGAACAGAACCCCCCCCCCCCCAGCTTCATGGAGCCACCCTGCACAGTTTACATAATGACCTGCAAATCAGATTATCGCTAGGTTCGTTACTCTTTCAAAATCCTAAAAAGTGTATGTTTAAGGGGACAACAAATTGTCAGGATTTGCTCAAGAGAGACAATCTGCAGAGACAATCATGTGCCTCTGATCTCTGTGGCTCTGGGTTTAAACATTTTTATTCATTGAAGCCGGATCACCGTCAAGCAGTAAACAGTATTACGTTGAAAAGAGCACAACAAGTAAAAACTTATATACGTGCTCATCTAAACCAGTTCACATAAAGCATGGCGGAGAAATTGGCGTGGAAAAACTGACTGGACTGAGATGTAAAGACATAAAAAAAGAGAGAGAAAACTAAGAAGAAGAAGAAGAGAGCAGGAAGTCTGTGGCCTACTTTATTTGCACTGGGATGACAATCTATGGTTCCGGCAATAAACAAAACGTTTCTGCTTCGTCAGTTTCCGTTTACGTAAGCTAGGCCTCCCAGGTGGCCTTAAAATGTGAAATGTTTTTTGCTTCTCTAGTGCCAGTTCGAACAGAGTTTAGAGGCGCTGACGCAATTCATGATCAGCCGTACTGTTTGTATTGATCTTAAGGTCTTGTGTGACCTCTCATAGCTCGAGAAGAATGGAGTGATTGAAAGAGCCACGGGTCCTACGTCATTGGTGACGTCAAGACCCGATCACTATAGGCTGCCGCACAATGCCTCGGCGGTGCCAGCGTGGAACTAACGTTGTAATGTTCTGTATCAATGCGGCGTAGACAGTTGGCTTCTGCACAAAAGATATTTGGTTTGAATATAACATGGTGATAATAAAATCTATTCATTTACACAGCTTAGTCATGTAGTGCCAGTTATTGCCAAACTCAGTCTATAGTCCCTACAAGCTGAAAAGCTTTGAACTGAAGGCACTCGATAGAGTTCTATGGGTCGTTTTTAACGTCAAAACGTAAACGTGACTGACGAGAACTTTGGATAGTGCGGATCAGCCACGTTCTCAAAGCTTGCGTGTTCAGTACTTTCCTTGGATTTCGCAACATACCTTCCTAGGGTAGATGTGAAGTAGGTAAAGTTTTGTGTTTACTCTGCAGACCAACCCGAGTGCTCCTCTAGTAGGTCAGTTAAGCTTTTCCGGGTTTAGTGCAGGGAGACGTCAGGAATGCAAGGTGTAGGCGGCCTTCAGTGTATCGATCTATCGATTGATTACTCACTGGGTTAACTGACTTATCAGCATGCCAGCCAGTGGGTCAGTCAGAAAGAAAGGCATGGGAAAGCGAAGAAAACACACACACACACACACACACACACACACACACACACACACACACACACACACACACACACACACACACACACACACACAATACAACACACACACACACACACACACACACACACACACACACACACACACACACACACACACATGCACACACGCACGCACGCATGCGAAAAAAATCAATCAATCAATCAATCAATCAATCAATTAATCAGACTGTCGCCGTTAGGATATAGGGCCTATGTGTGCTGGGGGGGGGGGAGGGGGCGCGTGCGGGCGTGTGTGCATGAGGGGGGGGGGGATGGCGCGTGTGGGCGTGTGTGCGTGCGTGTGTGTGGTGTGTGTGACTCTGTGTGTGTGTGTGTGTGTGTGTGTGTGTGTGTGTGTGTGTGTGTGTGTGTGTGTGTGTGTGTGCGCGCGCGCGCGGAGACACAGAAGCGTAGGGCCAATCGTTTGTTTGTCTGTTTGTTTGTTTGTTTTCTACCATTGCATTTCTCTAAATTTGCGTGTGTGTGCGTGTGTGAAATTTGACACGAACATATCGTACCTTGGGTGAGGCGTGCCTGTGTAACCGAGAATTTCAGTTTCACGTATCATATGATCATACGATGAGTTTCCTGACGCTACGCAGGCGCTTTCAGCGTCCCTAGAAAAACCCCAGGTTAATTTAAAGGTAAAAACAATCTACGTTCGCCCTCTACTTACTTACTTAGGCCCTTGGCTCCACGTGGAGCATAGGCCATCGACAACCCTTCGCCATCGCACTCTGTTCTGGGCTAGTCTTGCCACTCCAGTCCAGTTGGTCCCCTGCTTACATAGCTCTGCCTCAGTGTCCCGCCTCCAGCTGTTGCGAGGCCGGCCTCTCTTCCTTTTCCCCTGCGGGTTCCATGTCAGGGCTTGGCGTGTGGTGCTGGATGCTGGCTTCCTGAGGGTGTGTCCAATCCAGCCCCACTTCCTCCGCAGGATCTGCTTGGCCACTGGTTCCTGCCCCGCTCGCTCCCACAGCTCTTCATTCCGGATCTTCTCTGGCCATCGGATGTTGAAGATGCGCCTCAGACAGGTGTTGAGAAATGTCTGGATCTTCTGCTGCATCGTCTTCGTTGTCCTCCATGTTTCGCATCCGTAGAGCAGAACTGACTTCACGTTGGAGTTGAAGATGCGAAGTTTGGTTCTTATGCTGACAACTTTGGATGCCCAGACGTTCTTCAGCATGACCATTGCTGCCCTTGCCTTGCCGATTCTGGCTGTGACGTCTCTGTCCATCAACCACACTCCCCAGGTAGACAAAAGACTCCACCTCCCTGATGAGCTCTCCACCGACTGTGACTGGTGTGTTGGCAGTGGTGTTGATCTTCATCAGCTCGGTTTTCTTCCTGTTGATCTTGAGCCCTGTTCCGGCTGATTTGGCTTCCAGGCACGTAGTCTTGTCCTGCATCTGGCTGTGGCTGTGAGACAGGAGCGCCAGGTCGTCCGCGAAGTCGAGGTCATCCAGCTGCGTCCAGAGTGTCCACTGTATCCCGTTTTTCCTGCCTGCTGTAGTGGTCTTCATGATCCAGTCGATGACCAGGAGGAAGAGAAACGAGGAATACAGGCAGCCCTGGCGGACTCCGGTCTTCACCTCGAAGCTTTCTGACAACTGGCCGGCATGGGCAATCCTGCAGCTCATGTCTTGGTAGGTGCACTGGATCAGGGAGATGATCTTCCCGGGAACTCCATAGTGCCTTAGCAGCTTCCACAGCGCCTCTCTGTCTACAGTAGAGGGTGGAACCGGTACGATTTCTCAAACCGGTTTTTAACCGGTTTTTCCAATAGAAAACCGCGGTTTAAAACCGGTTAACCGGCTATGTATACGTCATCTATTGTTTCTAACGTTTCCCCAAGAGATGGAAGGGGGGGGAGGGAGGGGGGTCTCCTAGTAGGGCCTACTCCGGCTTCCTGTACCCCTGCGTTGGAAATGTTCAGCCAACAAAGGTGGGTGGGTGGGTGTTTGGGAGTTTAAGGTCCTTTTCCACCACATACGGATGATATCAAAGACGAGGCAACGACTTTAGCCAGCACAAATATTTGGCCCTAACCGGGATTTGAACTCACGACCCGAAAGTTGGAAGTCCAACGCTCTACTATTCGGCCACCCCGGTTTCCCTGTTCAGCCAACAACAACAACAACAACATGATGATGATGATGATAAGGAGGAGGGGGAGGAGGAGGGTGTCTTGTAATGGGCTGAAAAACGACGAGTGATGTCCATTAGAAAAACCGCGGTTTTCCGGTTTTTTAAGGCCAAACCGGTTTACCGAACCGTGAGAAAGTCGGACCGATTTTAACCGGAAAACCGGTAAAACCGAACACCCCTAGTCTACAGCGTTCGCCCTCGCACTTATTTAAATGTAGCCATGCCCATGGCTCTGTCAGCTGCAGCGATGGCCCGAAAGTACATTAACGTAGACAACCTGCGAGTTTCCCGTTCTCAGTGACTCACAACAGCGTGGAGTTCAGTTTGCGAAGCTACACAGGCGCCTCACCGAGGGTGAAAGTCCGGGACAGATAAAAAATATTCTACTCCGTCGTTACAGGCGTGCATGGTGTGACTCGAAAAAGATGACCCCCCGAAATACATTGTCCAACGCGTGCCTGCGTAGCCGCTGTCAAGAGTTTCTGTTTCCCGTTCGCAGTGACTCATGACAGCGTGAGTGAGGCTGGCGAAGAAGCTACGCAGGCGCCTAATGTGGCCAGGGTGAAAGTCCGGGAGATATAAAAATACTCTACTCTCTCGTTACAGAAGCGGTATTAAAGTCAATATTAGTGCTGGGTGTCACCTGGTTAAGTCGACCTTGAGACATTGTGCAATGCGTGCCTGTGCAGAGGCGTCAGTTACCGCATCAAAACCTTCCTGTTTCACACAGTCATTATCACCTAAATGAATTATACTACTATTAATACTACTACTGATGAAGATTTTCTATAGCACCTAATCTCGGATGAGCTCTTGACGCTTTTAAAATTTATACTGATACAAATAAAGAAATGAATGAATAAATGTATGATTAATAGATGAATAATCAGTTGCATAAATACAAAGAAAGCATACATACATACATACATACATACAGTCATACAGTCATACATACAGAATATACCAACATCCATCACATACCGACACACATACACACACACACAGACACACAGACACACACACAGACACAGACACACACACACACACACACACACACACACACACACACACACACACACACACACACACACTACAATCCAACAGGCTAAGCTGAATATAAAAACAGGGGCTGAATTAATTAATTAGGCTCGTGACTGATACTACGCAGGCGCTTTCCACAGCCGCTGCCATGGAGGGTCTGCGTGGCTTGCGCAACCGACACGTGACGCTGACTGACTTGACATTGTAAAACTGGCGGACCTGCGTAGCGGCATGATTGTGTCGGCCGGTTAGTTCATATACTCAGTTAGTAGTAGTTAGTTAGTTAGTTGGATTTAACGTCTTGTGTCCCGAAACGTGATGGCCGTCATGGTCATTCTACGGGGGAAATGTACAGCTACCCTAACGGGACAGTCCACATGAACACTAGTCAATCCAGTCAGACTGCCAGATCCGCCATATTTGATGTGCCCTTCACTGCTACACAAACAGCCGGCCCACATAATTGTGTAGGTGTGCCGCTGCACCCCGGGTGGTCCGGCCACAGAAAAGGGGAAAGTGCTGTAACAAGCACGGTGTGGGTGGACTGACTGCACACTGATTTATGCTGATTTAGGGCCACTGATATGAGGTGCCAGTGATCCTCAAGAGTGGGGGAGCGCTGTGTCAGTTGAGACTGATATATGGGTTCCTCTCAAATTCGTACAGAGGGCACTAGGTGGCGTGGATTACCAATTTAGTGGTAGCGTTAGGATACGTGTTGCCGATGGGTGTAGCCGCGTATGGGCCGTTTGCTTCTGTCTCTGTCAGTCTCTCTCTGTCTCTCTCTCTCGTGTGTGTGTGTGTGTGTGTGTGTGTGTGTGTGTGTGTGTGTGTGTGTGTGTGTGTGTGTGTGTGTCAGTGTGTTGACGTAAATATACGTTGTATGAGGCGTGCCGCCTCCGCAAGCGCTTTATTTACCGAGGGTGAAAGTCCGGACAGATAAAAATATTCTACTCTGTCGCCACAGTTATAATCAGTGTGCCGCGTCACATCTGAATGGGACTCGGAAAAGATGACCCCAAAAAACATTGTGCAAGTCTTGCCGCCTGCGTAGCGGCATCAAGTACTTCCTGCTTCATCTTATCTGGCCGGTAATTACTAATGTGCTCGTGACGCTACGCAGGCGCCTTTCCCAAGTTATATCTGGCGTGAATGAGTGTCTGCGTGGCCGGCTTGTGCAATCCATACGTGATATTGAGTGAACATGATTCTGAAACTGACGGACCTGCGTGGCCGCCCTATGTAGGACAATGTTATGAAAGGAGACGCGGCTGAATGTGTGGGTGTGAACTGGAGTCTTGGTTTACGTTAACACTAGCTAGAGGTGGATTTTACTGGCACGTGATTCTCTCTCTCTCTCTCTCTCACACACACACACACACACACACTGTGACACACTGCACAGACAAACACTGAGACAGACACACACACACACACACACACACACACACACACACACACACACACACACACACACCAGTGCGGCAAATCAAGCACAAACAGATACAGCTGAAATATTCAAATAAAGCTTTATTCTTTACAACCATAAATCATTATAGTTCACTGAAACACACGCACACCTCTTCTGCCATTTTCACTGACGGTGGGAATGACCTTTGACCCATCCCAAAACATGCAAATGATTCCACATCATGGTTACATTCATCGACTAACCATTCACCATCTAAAACTTATCCACTGTTGACCGGCACAACTGCCCACAGGTGATGGATGGGAAAAAACTTTGTATCCTCGTTAGCGCATATGGACGTGTGGACGTAGCATATGCGCTATGGAGGATACAAAGTTATCTCCCATCCCCATTGGGCCCATAGCACACCCGCTCTGGGTAGGAGCCGACCTAGGTAGGAAAAGTCCCGCTTGCCTCGGCTGGGACTCGAACCCGGGGTGGACAATAATCTTTTACGATGAGCCAGGACATGTGTCCTAATATTAGCTCCCCCCCCCCCCCCCCCTGACATGAAGCCCCGTATGAGTATCGATCATTATTGCCCAAATGGGTAAAACTAATGAACACGTCCCTTTGAATGAAACTAATGGTACTAATGAGCTAATAAAACTCTACATACAAGATTCAAGTCATTCAAACAACCACTTCGCAAAAGGAAAAGGTTAAACAAAATCTCAAAACATACATTGCCAACAGGTTCACTTTCAGTACACATTTTGTCCATTGTAACAGTCATAACAAATACATCATTTGAATTTGTATACATGTATGCCATCATTCAAACAATCTTCAGAAAATACTATGAAATGTCATAACTACTGATATAATACAGCGTCAGTGCCTCGCTGGTTCAAAATTATCTGACAGTAAGTGGTCCATCATCTGACTGCAAACTTTTTACATTGACTGCAAACCTTTTACGTTAGCCGGGACGGGGAGGGAAGGGTTGGGGATGAGGGTGAGAAGGGAGAGATTTGTACACGTACCCACTCCGTAACTGCCGCCGGTGCGGATGCGTAAACACACAGCAAATACTGACTTGGCATAGAACAAGTATCAAGTTGTTCTGAGACTGACGACTGGTACACGCATCCGAGTCACGGCAGGCCTACACACCGTAGGTAAATGTTTCAAAGATAGTACAGGCAGTCAGTTGAAGGTCATTACCCAGCATGTAAAGATGTGAACAGCAAAGGACACTATTCTCTCCCCCCCCCCTCCCCCGATACCCACCCACCCCTCCCGAACCCTTCTCTTGTCTGTTTCAGTCGTCGCGGAAACAACCTGTCTTCACCCCCCCCCCCCCCGACCCGCCTTCAGCTTCCACCATGCCTCCCACCACCCCTCCCAACCCAGCCCCACTTCACCGAGTTCTCACGTTTCCGCTTCCATTCCAAATCTGGAAGCTGTTTCAAGTCACATCAGTCATGGCGGAATGGTAAAATGTTTTAACATAGCGAAAACATACACACAACCTTCACAGAATATAACCAAAAATATTGGAAAATAACGACACTGACCAGGTTTCACTTATATGGAAACAAAACAAAGTAACAAACACTGACAACTGAATTGACAGAATTGCATTGAGTACAGTAGTCCCAAGACAGTGAACACAAGTGTGGGAACGGGCAGTGCAAGCCGACCAATCGGAGTGGCCGCGTGATGTCACGTGACTAGTTTGGCACCGCATCTGCGGCAGGTTTTGTTTGTTGGCATACACCGCAGTCCAGGCAGGGAATATATCATGAATTGTTACACATGTCCACCCTTACATGAACTACACGCAAACAGTACGGTGATTCCTTCTGATATAAATTTCCTTGCACAATTTGTCTCCGGTTGTATTATGTTGGATGGTGAGTATAGATGTTTAAGTATCCTGCGGCTAGTCAGTGTTAGAAAACTGGAATAATCCCTTTGGCAACGGTGGGGATTTTTTCAGGACATGCTAGCAGCTAACCTGATATGATCGTAATATCAGTAATATAGTCCAACTATCTAGCTTCTCGTCAGTTCAGGACATCAAAATGCTCTCTCTCTCTCTCTCTCTCTCTCCAGTGTTTACCTAGTGATCCCGTAAACATTTGCAGTGTTGCCTACACGGTAGAGCGCGTTTCAGTGAATTCCCGATGGCCATGCTAGAGACACGCGCCGGTGGCGCAGTGGATCGAATTGACTCGCAGCTGACACGGTGCTATATATAGCCAATGCAGAGAAGAAACTTCGCCCCTTGTTTAGCGCGTATGTGAGTAAGGTATAGTAATTTTATCGACAAGCGCTGGCAGACTCGCGCGTCGCGGCGCCTCTGAGAAGCAGCGTATAATTATTATGGGTACACCACTCGGCTGTGAATATTCATGAGTGCGGACTCGGTGGCCCGGCGGAGCCGTCGCGGGCAAGACCACACGACTGAGCGGTTCCCTTACTTGGGCAAACGTGCAGGAATTCCCTAATTTGGACAAAAACACCACTTTCATAGTCATACGGTGGGAAAACATGACATTGTGGTTGCTTCATTAGGACTTTTGCTTCGAGCAGTCTTGCAGGTACAACTGCACATTCCGCCGAAACACTTACTTTGAAACGGTGAGTCAGTTTTGCAGGGTTTTAGAAACGCGTAACTGTTATGTAACTGTATTCGTTCGTTCACACGATGCCGAGTTTCGTTTCTCCTCTAAAAGAGACCGTTGGTCGATATTTTGCGCACGAAGACGGATAGTACAAGTTACTGCCGTGCTCGACATACCTACCCCCCCCCCCCCCCCCCCCCCCCCCACCACATCCCCTCTCCTTCCACTGGGCTGTATTATTATCGAGTGACCCTATTTGGATATGGCAAACATAGAGAGTCACAGAAATTCACCTTATCCCACCACCTCCCCCCCCCCCCCGCCCCCCCCCCCCCCCCCCCCCCCCCCTCGCCCAACCCATGCTATTGCCCTCAACTTGCTACTTAACTACATCAGTACACGTATTGCAAACTCATTCAACCCCGGTCGAGGGTAAAAGCCATGTATGGCGACACTCGTTCTCGTGTTCAGGGATCACAAACCACAATCTCTCGGCCGCTCCGCCAGTGAAGATGAAACACTGCCACATATGGTCCCTGTAGCTTATAATCATTGCGTAGCTACATGTGTATCCAAATATAGTAGTGTGTGTAAAAACAGTTTCTTTTTGCAGAGACTGGTGGTACGTTCACTGGGTAATAAGAAATCTTGGGGGCCTGGTGTTTCATTTCGTCACGTTATACTAAAATGGAGAAATAAAAATCAGTTGTGGTCTAGTAAAAAGGTAGACAAATAAAAATGTCAGCGGACGTTTCCTTAAGAATCTGTGCTTGGTAAAAGACGCCTGAAACAAGATACTTGTGGCAAGACTAAGAGGTAAAGGGACCGTGTGGGTATCAAATGGGATGTTGTGTACAGGAATGTTGGAAACAACCAGCACAGCAGCAGCTATAACATGAGTGCAGGTACAAGAAGGGCTGGACGGGAATGACAAAGAGTAGGACTGACTGATGACATGGCAATAACTACACCTGGTATAAAATGGTCCATAATCAGTGATCCTAGTTGAAGACTTTTGAGTATGCATGTATGTATACACCTATCTACGAATACTTCCCGTATGTTACTTACGTAACCTAGTATCCGATACCCATTCTGTGCAGTTTAGTACAGCTACCCTCGGGATGGGTGTGTGTGTGTGTGTGTGTGTGTGTGTGTGTGTGTGTGTGTGTGTGTGTGTGTGTGTGTGTGTGTGCCTTCAAGTCTTTCCTTCTTTTTTGTGATTTGATATTGTGGTGTATTTGTCATATCTTTGTCTTTGTACTTTGTGTGCATACTTTGTCATCTGTCAGATAAAAAAAAGATCAATAAAAACATGATCCAACAGGAGGCAAAATGTGTAACATTTAGCGACGCAGTGGAAAAGCCACGAGCACTCCCTCTGCAAAACAGACGCGCTACGCTTGGGGTGTCCAAGGGCATGCTGCCCCGGATGTTCTTCTCTAAAGTCAGACTAACAACAACACTAAAATCTGTGCAGTTTGGCATGCCTTTGTGTTCCAGAGGAGAAAACACTTTCTGTTGGAGAAAAGCTAGTTGAATTAGACTAAAATCGGTGCAGTTTGGCATGCCTTTAAGTGTTTCAGAGGAGAAAACACTTTCTGATGGAGGAAAGCTAGTTGAATTAGACTAAAACCGGTGCAGTTTGGCATGCCTTTAAGTGTTTCAGAGGAGAAAACACTTTCTGATGGAGGAAAGCTAGTTGAATTAGACTAAAATCGGTGCAGTTTGGCATGCCTTTAAGTGTTTCAGAGGAGAAAACACTTTCTGGTGGAGGAAAGCTAGTTGAATTAGACTAAAATCGGTGCAATTTGATGCATTTTTGAATGATTTTAAGTGCTTCACAAGAGGAAACACTTTGGGGGGGGGGGGAGATTTTTTAGCCAAAGGTGGAGATTTTAAGCATGGCAACACGTCTTTCTCGATATTTGCTTTAGGTTCACACACCTTTTATCGTGGCAACGACTGCTTCTCCTGACAATACTATTATAAAAATGTAGCTTTACTGGCACGTCTAACGAAAGGTGACTGACTGTTACCGCAATCGACCATTCGCTTATAACGCACTCACTATCACAACCGGACCCACATTATTATATACGCCTTTTTTCCTGTCGTCAGCAACACTTCCAACGCAGCACAATACCTTCGAAACATCTTCACTTGCCTAAAAAAAAAATGTCTAAGAACATGTTCGGAGAGAGAGAGAGAGAGAGAGAGAGAGAGAGAGAGAGAGCGGAATCACAGAGTTCATTTAAAAACAACAACAACAAAAATCTTTCTTCTGCTCCACGGTAGGAAAAACTACATGTTGTGGAGCACACACACTGGCCAACAATCATTATCACGTTTCTGGCTGAAAATTACACCAGACAAAATAAAATACTTTCTGTCTTCCATCCCCCCCCCTCACCACCCACCCTTCCATCCTTCTTTCCTTTTTCCATTGGTACTATCATTGTATCAACAACAAGATAAAAGGATGAAAACCAACAAAAAGAGACAAACAAACAAAATATCAATCAAATAAAAACAAACAAACAAACAAACAAAAACCCACAAAAAAACAGCAAACAAACAAACGGAACCGAAGCGTAAGCACTGACAGCTCAGTCTTATAACTCTTCCGAGCTTTGATGTTAACCCCAATGTGACAGTCAGGAAACAAGTGAACATTGTTCATTTTGGTGCGGAATTTCCCGCTGACATATAGAGATTTGAACACAGAAGTGGCTGACAGGAAGAAAAAAATATGGAAGAATGCTTTTATCTATATGGCCTAGGAATGCCAAAAATTAAAAAAAAAAACACAAAAAAACAAACAAACAACAACAACAACAAGCCCATGCCTCTGCATAACTGAAGTTGCACTGATACAATCCCGTGATTCTACAACTGAAAAAGTTCAACTGATACAGCCATTTCACAGTTCAATTTCACTACAGCTCACACGTTTACAGACGAGCACTGATGTGATAAAGCTGAGTATTGCCCTGTCAGTAAACGCCTTACACAAACGCCTGCAGGACATCAGGCATGTACATGTATCAGTCAATGCTGATCCAATCAGTGAACAAGAGACTGGCGTAAACGAGACAACGAACACTGAAGACATCCACAGCACTGGACATTCATTTTCCAGCAACCGGCTCATACACTGAGCTTCGACAAAGCAGGCACTGTCTCTGTACACGACTCATTACAAATTTTGTATGCATCATACAAACATGCAAATTACCTCTGTACAACCCCTCCACGTCGGTCACTTCCTGCACAGCGGCATCACAAAGTGATAACGCACTGTGAAGATCTGGTCTCGCCCTTCAGTAAGGAGCGAGATTCTGTTGATTGAGTTCTCTGTTGCGCCCAGAACTTCAAAACGATTTCTATGGAGGAGAAGTGCGGATGAGAAGTGACAGCATTGTTGCTTTCTCAGCTTCCAGAAGGGCCATCTGTCCCTGGAGGGCTTTGTTCTTCTCTTCTAGCTGTTTGTATTCCTGAAAAACGGAGAGAAAGAAGAAAATAATTTATGACTCTGTGACAGTGAATACCGTCTGTCTGTCCGGCTGCCTCTCAAGCTCTGAAGCGAAGAGAGAGAGAGAGAGAGAGAGAGAAATTGTAAATCCTCCTCCACCTCCTCATCACCAGCATCATCAATAACAAAGCAGAAGTACGTACCTCCTGTAGTCTTTGTCCTAGAATCTTTTTCTTCTGCCGGTGTCTAGCGGCCGCTTCTCGGTTCATCGCTTTTCTCTTTCTGTTTCTTTCCTTTTCCTCTGTTGTTAGCTGCCAAAGAATAGTTAGTTAGTTAGTTAGTTACTTAGGCTTTTACAATAATAATAATAAAAATACTACTACTATTACTACTACTAATTATGTGGTGTAGCCCCGGCTATATCCCCCACACGCGTGTGTTTAGCGAATTGTTCCAAGAGAAACAATGGAAATTCAAAGACAAACATCAGCTGAACTGACTAGCCGTTTTATCAGCATAATGTGGTATTTACACAGAGAGAGGGAGGGAGAGAGAGAGAGAGATGATGATGATGATGATGATGAAACGTTTTTTATTCAGGATAGAGCATTTAGGCATTGCTGCCTATCTTACATGCTGTCCTGCTATTCTACATTAAAGGGTATTGAGAAAAAAATCAAAACAAACAAACAAACAATAAAAATGTTTAAAAAGAAAAGAAAAGTATAAACTATCTAGGGGAAATACAGGAGAGAAAAATACACACGATAAACAAATCAAAACATACGTGGCATGTGCTGATGATACTGGCTGTATGCCAAGTAAGAAATTTACAGTCGTCTCTAATATTGCAAAACATGTGTGTAACACATTTCAATATATATCGTCAGATAAGCGTATCGTGTAGAATTTGTTTGAAGTTTATGAATTTGGAAACGTTTTGGATACTCAGTGGTAAAGAGTTCCACATGGATGCCCCTGAGAAAGACAGGCTACTTTTATATATATCAACCCTTGGACGAGGCACTGGGAGCAGACTGTTCCTTGTGTTATGTTGTTTATCATGTTCGAAATTAAATAGTTGATGGAGATATGTTGGGGCTTTGTAGTAGACAATTTTGTGCATCAGTAAGCATTTGTTAAACTCCAGATGCTGTTTAAGAGGTAGAAGTTTGAGGATTTTAAACTTTTGTTCGGTACTAGAATTACCCGAGTGTAAGAGTTTGACAGCGCGCCGGTGAACGGAGTTTACCTTTTTGAACTGATTTTCGCTGCACTCGTCCCACAAAGTGGACGCAAAATCTAGATGACTTTGCACGTGGGCATGAAAGAATAGCTTGCAGATGTCAGGGCTAACTAGGCGACTCAAAGTCATACCTGCACAACCGCAGAGCCCGTGTGCTGGTAAATGGCCAATGTGGACGCAAAGTACTGCTGCGCCAGGGAGTTCCCCAGGGAGGAGTCCTCTCACCAACCCTGTTCATCCTCTTCATGAACGACCTCGTCCCCGAGCTGCCCAGAGGGATACATGCAGCCCTATATGCAGATGACCTCGTTCTCTGGTGCACAGAAGAGCATACAACAACCGCCAGATACCGCATGCAGCTAGCCCTGGACAAACTCACAGCCTGGACCAACACCTGGGGTGTCACCATCAACAAGGAAAAGTCATCAGCAACACTGTACACTCTCTCCACCAAAACGAGCGCTGGAAACCTGAACCTGGAAGACACCCCCTTGCGGTATGAAGACCAACAGACTTACCTGGGAGTGACCTTTGACAAACGACTGACGTGGAAGCAACATGTGCAGAATGCAGAGGCAAAAGCAAGACGCAAGCTGAACATCATGAGGAAACTGGCCGGAACACAATGGGGCGCCAACGAAAAGATCCTCAAGAATGTCTACCAGGGATCCGTGCGACCACACCTCGAGTACGGCTCCAGCTCCTGGATGACAGCAGCCCAGTCACACCAGCAGACACTGCAGAGAGTCCAGAACCAAGCACTGCGCATCATTACAGGGGCAATGCGATCCACGCCCATAGAGAAGATGGAGCAGACAACAGGAATACCACCACTGAAGAACAGATGGGAGTGCAAGGCCATGATGCAGTACACCAAAGCTGAGAAAACTGAGAACCACCTGATGCACAGCAGAACAAGAGAACCAAGCTCGGGGAGGCTCAAGAGAAGCAGCTTTATCAGTGACACCAGACTGCTGCAGAGAAGACTCCAAGAACGCCTGCCAAGAGAAGTCGAGCCTGCACGTCCGGGTAGTGACCCCCCACCATGGATCAACAAGCTGTGTGACGTCACCATCCACACCACCGTGCCTCACCTCACCACAAAGGATGACCACAGCGACGTGAGCAAGAGAGCCCTGACCCTTGCCATGCTAGAGGAAAGATACCCCCAGGAAGCATGGATCCGGGCGTACACAGATGGGTCAGCCACCAACGCCGTGAGGAGGGGAGGTGCCGGGGTGTACATACACTACCCAAACGGACAACGACAAGCCAAGGCAGTCCCAACAGGCCTTCACTGCACAAACTATCGAGCTGAAGTCGAGGCCCTTGTCCAAGCAGCAACCACCATCAAGGAAACAGCACAAGCCAACAGCCAGGTTGTCTTCCTGACAGACGCCAAGTCAGTGCTGGAGGCAGCTAGCGCCAACAAGCTGCCACGCCTGCAGGAAACTCTACACGACATCACCTGCACCAGACTGGTACTACAGTGGATCCCCTCACACTGTGGTATCCGAGGGAACGATGAAGCAGACAGAATGGCCAAGCTGGGATCAGACAAAGAGCAGACAGAAAACAGCGTCAACCTCACAGAGATGAACACCATCATCAAAACTCTGTTCAGAACACCACAGCCCAGAGACAGCTACCACCAGCTGACCAGGCAGGAACAGGTCATCATATTCCGCCTGAGGACCGGGCACAACAGGCTGAACTGCCATATGAATAAGCGCCTCAAGCTCGTGCCATCCCCTCGCTGCCCCTGTGGAGAAGCTGACCAGACAGCAGAACACGTGCTCCAGGAGTGCAGGGACCTCCGGTCTCTGAGGGCGAGGACCTGGCCCAAACCACGGGACCTGTGGGAGAAGCTGCATGGGCCAGTGGAGGTGCTACGGGAGACCATCCATTTCATGACTGATTCCGGACTCCAAGTGTAAAAGGCGAACGAGAAGAAGAAGAAGACTAGGCGACTTAGTTTGGATAGCAAGAATACATTTTTTGACAATAATTTACAGAGACCATCAACATGCGTTTCCCACTTTAGTTGGTCGTCAATTATGACACCTAGTAGACGGTGGTTCGAGACCTGCTCGATAGACTCGAACCCAACTGACAACCGTAGGGGAGATAGTTTGCGTTGGTGTTTTTGGCGCGTTGTAATTAGCATGCTTTTGGTTTTGGTGGTACTAATTACCATGTGGTTGGCTTTACACCACTGGGAGATTTCAGTGAGGCTGTGCTGCAATACTTCGTTTACTTTTGACTCATGCACATCCGACGCATGGAGCGTGGAGTCGTCAGCAAACATATCACAGCTTACATTAGGGTTTGAGATGGAGAGGGGCATATCATTGATGAATAAACAAAAGAAAATCGGGCCAAGGATAGAGCCCTGGGGCACACCGAGCTTAACAACACCTTCCTCAGAAAACGCACCATTTAGATAGACTTTCTGCCTTCTACCTTGGAGATATGAGGAAAATAAGGAGATTGTCTTAGGATCAGGGATATATAGGGACAATTTCTTTAACAAAATGCTGTGGTTCACCAAGTCAAAGGCTTTTTTCAGGTCAAGAAAGACCGCACCAGTTAGTTGGGATTTGTTGATGGCAGATAGCCAAGTGTCGACGATGCGGACAAGTGCGGTGTGGCACGAATGTTGAGGGCGGAAACCAGATTGGAGCGGATTCAAAAGATGTTGTTTTTCTAGGAAACTGAGCATGTGGTTATGGATATGTCTTTCCAGTGGTTTGGACAGGACTGGTAAAACTGAAATCGGACGGTAGTCACTGAGATTGTGGAGATCTTTACTTTTCGGAATAGGCACTACTTTGGCTTTCTTGAGTTCGTCTGGAAATATACTGTGTTGGAGTGACAGATTATAAATATATGTGAGTGATTCCACAATGTAGGGTAGTGACAACTTAAGGATGTTAATGTTAATTGCATCAGGACCACACGCCTTGCTCTTTATAGCAGAGATTGATTTCCCAACTTCATAGACTGTCATGGGTGGAACAGAGAAAAAACTTTCTTTTGCTGACTGACAGTGACTGCGGAGTTCTTCAGGACATACATAGTCTTCAGGGTTATTGAGATTAGATTGGACTATGGAATCAGTAATGTTTAAAAAATGATTATTAAAATCGTTCGGTGAGAGTTCGGATGGAATGAATGTACGTTTTGTTTTTTTGCCCCGGGTAAACATGTTGATGGCTTTCCAAATATTCCGACTGTCTTTTCCGTCCGCTATGATTTGCTCTGCGAAAGATTTCTGTGCCCTTCTAACTAAAGATTTAACCATGTTCCGTTGCTTTTTGAACTCGTCAATTTTGTTTTCTTTTTTAAGGTTATCTCTTAGCTTCATTGCCTTCTTTATGTCATCTGAGAGCCATGGCGGCATGGAGGGATGTTTTACTCTTTTTTCTCTAATAGGTGCGTGTTTATCTAAAACACCGAGGAACAGTCTGTACCAGCACGCCAGCGCCTCGTTTGGGTCATTGTAATGGTATACATCGCAGAATGGTGTAATAGCAAGGTCTATGAGAAAGGTTTCTTCATTGAACTTTTTAAAACATCTGTACCTAATGGACGTGTGATTTTTGGGAATTGGCTTGTCACGTTTCGTTGACAGTGAAAAACATACAGGAAAGTGATCGCTAATGGAGATGGAGGGTACATGTACATTTTTCACGGCCGTTGGATTAGTAGTATATATGTGGTCTATAAGCGTGGTGGAGGAAGATGCAACTCTGGTGGGTGAGAGAGAGAGAGAGAGAGAGAGAGAGAGAGAGAGAGATGATGATGATGATGATGATGATGATGTTTTTTTTTATTCAGGATAGAGCATTTAGGCATTACTGCCTGTCTTACAAGCTGTCCTGCTATTCTACGTTAAAGGGTAAAAAGACAACGTCAAAGAAGGGGCGGGGGGAGGGGAAATAAGGGGGAAAAAAGACAAACAAAAGTATTAACAATCTAAAGGAAATGAAGAAAGAAAAGTAAACATGATGAACAAATCATGAGAGAGGGAGAGGGAGAGAGAGAGAGAGAGAGACTCAGAGAGAGAGAGCAATTTCAGGCTGCACTGTACGCATCTGATATCCCACATACTTCATATTTTTTCGGTGGACTGAACGAGACAACCGGTTCGTCCTGACCGCGAGAGTGCCTTCTTTGCAGGATTGACAATCTGAGTTCCTCCTTAATTAGAGGAGTCATCTGTCCGGTCGTCAAAGATTCCTTCGCGGCTTTGGCCAGCCTGGGGTCCAAGTCGTCAGGAATCTGAGAAAAAGGTAAACACAGCAGCATTGCAAATTTTGTGTTTTGGGTTCTTAAATGGCACTGCGCATCGAACTCTCTCTCTCTCTCTCTCTCTCTCTCTCTCTCTCTCACACACACACACACACACACACACACACACTGTACACACGTACTGCCACTGTCACTACTAGTACTGCAACAACAACTTCTACCATAAAAAAAGAAAGAAAAACCAACAAGAAGCCGTAAGGAATCTGATAACAAGTCAGAAATACAAATACCTAGGCTACTCTCTTACTCTCAACATACACTACGTTTTGGATACTTACAGACACTTCTTGTTTGACTTCATCCCTGCGAGGTTCTTCCCCATCAGGTTTTTCAGCCAGTGGCGTTGCTTGTGGAGGAAATGGTTTGGCCTGGGGCACGGAGGAAACAGTTGCAGAGTCTCTGACAGTACCCGTGTTGTGGACTAGCTCCTGAGGCTCGATACAGACAAGCGAATGCAAGAAGGTTGGGATGGAGGTAGACTGACAGAACACGTAGGGCACGGACGTGGAGGTAGTGGGGAAGACTGGCGCCGAACTGGGCCTGAAGTGAGGTTCTGAATCCGGCCGTTGCACCTCGGACTCGGCCAGAACGCCTGGACAATCCTCGGACATGGCAGGGTTTGTCTGAAAGGCGGGACACGTGGAGGAATGTTGCAGGGGAGGGTACGATGGGTTTTGGTACGGTGGGGGTGGTGGCATGACACCAAGGTGGCTGCTGATAGTGTCGCTGGCATAACCAAAGTCTCCGAATGCCTGCTGAGGTGACGCAGGTCGCTCCGCAGCCTGGGTGTGGAAACTGTCAAACCCGGAAAAGCAAGGTAGACCCAAGGAGTGCAGATCGCCGGAGATCTCGTCCTCGAAGCGGAGGCAGCCAGACTGGGGAGCAGGCGACACGGACACGGATTCTGACCCTGGTGCTGCAGTGTAACTGGGGGTGGAGGGGTACGGAGGAGGGGGAGGGGGTGTAGGGGTCGGGGGAGGCAGGAGTCCGTGCCTGGGAGTGTTGATGGCAGCGTTAAAATACACCTCGTCCTCGATCGTCTGTAGAGGTTCTGGCGACGTGCAGAAGACGGTGGAAGTGGAGGCGCTGGATGGCGGGCGGGTCTTGGAGCTGTCAGTGTTCGGATTGAAGACCTCAGTCTCCATCCTCTGGCCCAAAACGTCTGACGGCCATTGGAAGTCAGGCTCCGCTAGTTCCAGCAGATCCAGACAACTGTCGTTCATCCAGCTACTCTGCTGCATGTCTCAACTCTGACAGGGACAAAGATGCAAGCACGTGTAACTAGGTTGGCTGGTTGTTGGCTGACAGGACCGAAAAAGATGCAGTTAAATGTAACTAGGTTGACTGGTTGGTTGTTTGCTGACAGGGAGGGAAAAAGATGCAAGCACATGTAACTAGGTTGGTTGTTTGCTGACAGGAAAAATATGCAGATAAATATATCTATGCTGGTTGGTTGGTTGTTCGCTGACAGGAAAAAGATGCAGATAAGTATATCTAGGTTGGTTGGTTGTTTTTTTGCTGACAGGAAAATGATGCAGATAAAAGTATCTAGGTTGGCTGGTTGGTTTTTTGCTGACAGGAAAATGATGCAGATAAAAGTATCTAGGTTGGCTGGTTGGTTGTTTGCTGACAGGAAAACGGTGCAGAAAAATGTGTCTAGATTTTTTTTGTGTTGCTTGCTGACAGGAAAAAGATGCAGTTTTATGTATCTAGGTTGGTGGGTTGTTTGCTGACAGAAAAACGATGCAGATAAATGTATCTAGTTTTTGTTGTTGTTGTTGTTTGCTGACAGGAAAAAGGTGCAGGTAAACGTATCTAGGTTGGATGGTTGTTTGCTGGCAGGAAAAAGATGCAGATAAATGTATCTAGGTTGGTTGTTTGGTTGCTGACAGGAAAACGATGCAGATAAATGTATCTAGGTTGGTTGTTTGCTGACAGGAAAAAGATGCAGATAAATGTATCTAGGTTGGTTGGTTGGTTGGTTGGTTGGCTGGTTGGTTGCTGACAGGAAAACGATGCAGATAAATGTATCTAGATTTTTTGTTGTTGTTTGCTGACAGGAAAACGATGCAGATAAATGTATGTTGTTTTTGTTTGTTTGTTTGTTTATTTGTTTGCCGACAGGAAAAAGATGCAGTTTTATGTATCTAGGTTGGTGGGTTGTTTGCTGACAGGAAAACGATGCAGATAAATGTATCTAGGTTGGTTGGTTCTTTGCTGACAGGAAGAAAGATGCAGATAAATATATCTAGGTTGGTTCTTTGCTGACAGGAAGAAAGATGCAGATAAATATATCTAGGCTGGTTAGTTGTTTGCTGACAGGAAAAAGATGCACATAGATGTATCTAGGTTGGTTGGGTGGTTGCTGACAGGAAAATGATGCAGATAAATGTACCTAGGTTGGTGGGTTGTTTGCTGACAGGAAAATGATGCACATAAATGTATCTAGGTTGGTTGGGTGGTTAGTAGTTTAACGTCTTTTTCCACTGCATAAGGATGATAACAAAGATTGGGCAAATGAACAAGCACCAAGCTAGCACAACTGCAGTTAACTAAAGACGGAAAGTGCAGGCAAATGCATTCCTTGGAACAGGAGATCGTCACTGTATGTAATGATTATTACACAGGCAGCCAGGCAGGCATGCACGCGTTTACGTCTCATTCAAAAGTCCAATTTTACTGTTTGAATTGCAAGGGACTTTGGTGCAAATCGATTTGTTTGCGAAACGATGAACAAATACTGTGAAAGATGGAATCAGTGTGCAGCCAAGACGGATAGTTTTAACGCCAACAAGTCACCATTTCATTGTTATGTAGCAGTGTGGTACTGTACTAGGATTGTCCACTGGAAGAGTTCAAAGGCAGAGGCAAATGCAGGAAATTTGAGAGTTTTTGTTGTTTTTTTTTTTTTTTTTTTTTTTTAGCATCCCATGCCCAACGATCTTTGACAAAACGAGATTTACAGAAAGTGCATCATTCTTGCGCCTCGAAAATTCACCTTAATTTCTTGTTCGCTTACACACTGCAAAAAAAAAAAAAACAAACAAAAAAAAAACCAAAAAACACACCTGCTGAATGCCTTTGAAGGTATTCAAAGGAACACGTCAGTTGGATGTTTATAGTGTGGACTTCAGTTTTGTTTTGTTTTGGTTTGTTCTATTATGTCTTGGTTTAGTCTGGTTTGCTCGATCTATCGTGTTTTGCCGGTTTTGTTTTGTTTTGTTTAGTTTAGTTTAGTTTTGTTTTGTTTTCTTTTGGTTCGGTTTGGTTTGTTCTGTTATGGTTTGGTTTAGTCTGGTTTGCTCGATCTATCGTGTTTTGTTTTGTTTTGCTTTGCTTTGCTTTGCTTTGTTTTGTTGTGGTCTGGTCTGGTTTGCCCTGTCATGTTTCGTGTTGTTTAATTATGTTTCACGTGCTGTCAAGATCAGTGAAAGGGGAGGACGGATGGTGGAGGTTGTGGTTTGGATTGCCCGACTGCCCAATGCATTACATTGTATTTTATTCTAATCTACTGGTTCGCGAGCTGTGGAAATTAGTTAAATGCGCGGCTTTTACAAAGGCAAAAATTGCCGAACATCGGAATTGAAGTCTGACACTATCGGAAACTGTTCTTCCGAAAATGTGTCCAAAATTTGAAATTCAGCTTCCATGTCTGCAAAAAAATGCACATCACTCGCCGGAAACGCCAGCATATCAAACTGAAGCTAAAGCACGGTTTTGCATGACACGTTTTAAAGCATTAACTTACTCATACTTTTCTTCGGTAATCAGTCACCAACGTACTGTAACAGCCGCAAGCCGTGACCATGATACAGAAGTTCAAGTTGTGGATACAAGCAAAAATGATACTTCACTGATTTCAACTGAGCCCACTCAGTCAGTGCCGAGGGTATAATTTCCACAGAAAGATCACATTCTTCGCATAATTTTCTCTCGTTTTTGACGATTTAGTCCTCAGATGCCATGCTACTTTGCATAAATCAGTGTCCCATTTTAAAATGATGATATTAGTTTCTCAAGTTTAGCGTGAACTGAAGTCACAGAATTCAAGATGGCGTAGCTATGAAGAGGCGACGGAGGAACTGGTATACACTGTGATTTGCAACGACAGCCTCAGCCCCCGAAATAAACTGACTGGCCAGGCGTAGGCCCAAATTTCGTTTCAACTTGTTTTGCATACGTACAGTTACAAACAGCTGCACTGAGAACTTGTAGTTTCATCAAAACTGGCGAAGCAGTTTGTAGTCAGTGTGACTTCAAATCATCAGACAGTGATGAAACTGACTGCTGGAGCGGATGGCAACTGACTGACGAAGTCGGTACATGTATGTAAATGAAGTCCAGCACTAAGTGTTGACTGGCTGACGCAAAAGACGTTTCAGAGGTCACAAGCCTGATGACATCGTTCAGCGTAATACTACACTTATTGTCACTTGTCACGGTACCTAACTAATTTTGGCTTTGACTCACTTGTTTATCTAACGTACTGGCGATTCCCTTACCTGTCATTTACTGGGGAGAGCCCGGCCACGCCAGTCTGATGCCCGGGCTATCGCCTTTTCCCAGCATATACTACCTACTAGTACGCTTAGTTGAGTAGATATTAGTTACCTCACATAAGTGGAGGACTACTTTGAACTGTCAAAACTTCGAGATCGAATTAAGCGCTCAGCCGGTTTAAATGTCCCCCTCAGAGCAACACCCGACGACCACTGCCGTCTGAACTTGAAGTCGGCAGACACACCTACACCGTGATCGCACACATCGGCTGACAACAGGCACAAACTAAGTTACAAACTTGACATATCGGTGCATGCATATTTGAAATACCTTGTGATCGGTTGACGGTAAGCTGTTCCGTTGTTTATCTTCTACTTTTGTGCTTTTAATTCCACGAGCCGGTCCTGTCGCCGCGCACGCTGGCTGGACTGAGTGAGTTTGAATAACAACAGACAGAAGCGTGGGCCCCAAAACATGCCCGAACTTGTTCAGCCGACTCAGCGAGTTTGCGGTCTACGGGAGGCAACTCGGTAGCGCGAACCCCGCGAAATGCTGACGCGATACTAAGCTTAGAGCAGGCGGGGGAATCCCCTTTTCAGAAATAGCAACCGGCGGCCGCTGTCGAGGGCTTCAATTTTGCATTGTCACACCTACGAGACTGGCGTGTTCACCACAAAATGTGCGCTTTATTAGCTTGCAAGTAGAATATGCGCATACATATGTGCATTCTCATTAAACCTGATGCAAAGGTTTGAAGCAAAACTGCGCGAATACTTTATTTTCTGCTTTTTTGTTGTCGGTTGTTGCTGCTGGCCACCATGCTGAAACGTTGGTGCGACGATTTGATTCTCGCAGTTTTCTGTCATTTCACGCGGGACTTGGGAGCCTGGCCACGCCGATGCGTCATTTTCGCCAGCGTGTTCCATGCCAGTGCGCATGCCCAGGTTCCCCAACTATTTCATCACGGCCCCAAAAACTTGACCTGATTAAAAAAAAATGCGGGTGTCTTGAAGACTGAACTGTGTGTGTGTGTGTGTGTGTGTGTGTGTGTCACGGGGGGGGGGGGGGGGGGGGGGGGGGGGGGGGGGGTGGGGGGGGGGGGGGTCAGTATGTGAGTGTGTGGGGGGGGGGGGGATAAGGGAGGGGGCAAGGGCCGGAATCAGAAGAACAGTTTTATCAGTGTGGTTATCATGAAAAAGTTGTAATAGCGATGACTGATACTGACTGACTGATCAGTGTACTGTGACAAGATTTGGTCGAGTCAGTTGGTCAGGTCGCTGTCAGTGACATCAGTTTCACTGACCCGTTCCGTCAGTGGCATCTTGACCTGTCGTCTAGGGCTGTCAGTACTGAACAGCGGCGGCCACTGTGACGTCAGGTAAGACTGACACATGATCCGGCTCATGATGAAACTATACTGACTGACTGATGTACTGAAACGGCCGGAGGTATGCACGAGTCCCTTTTCGCCAAAGGGACTCGCGGTAAAATGGGAGTACATCGAGTCATCAGTGTACACTCAGTGAATAACTGACTTCAGTCCGGCAGTCGCAGCCCACCGTCACTGACTGAGTCGTCATGATCCTCTCTTGAACTGAGCCGGAATTCAGTTGTATCATCTGCCCCACAGTTTCCACTGTCCCCGTCCGACCGACTTTGCCGGCTGCTCCCGCCCCCCCCCCCCCTCCAGTCAGTTTCCACTGTCCCCGTATTTGCTCTCTCTTCAAGTTCTCGTACTGTCCCGCCCAAGGTTATCTGATGTAATCAGTCCGGTCCGCCCGGTCGGTGCAACTAGGTCAATCCGGCAGCTTCATGCACTAGACGTCAGTCGTCGGATTAGCGGGCGTGTGCATGACGCTCCGGTCGCGCTTCTCTGACTAGTCAACTAAACTGAGTGCGGTCTACTAGTACCGACTGAGCTAATACTAATCAGTACTGACTCAGTGATACTGAGAAACCACTGAGCCGATTTGAAACTAGCTGCTTTCGGCAACTTGAATCGGAAGTCAATCAATCAATTAGTCAATAGATACCGTCACTGAGAATTAGAACAACTTCAGTGTCTGGTTTAGTCAGTCAGTCAGTTCTGACACTAAACTGTGACAAACAAACAAACCAACAATAAAAAAAAAACCCGAAAATATAACCACCATCAGAATCAGCGGCCGCGGCAACTGGGAAGTTTTCCTCGGGCCATTACATGGAACACTTCTTGTCAGCCAAGCAACACTGCACACCGTGCATGCTTGCCGCATAATCAACTACCTGGAAAATGGGGAAATCCCGATAGGTCTGCGTGGCGACTAGACCGTTACTGAAAACGATTACATTACACCAGCACCCCTCCCCCCTCCCTCATCAGTTTCGACTCAGGCGGCTGCACAGGGAGTGCCCTGTTGTGACGGCCGTGAATCTCAGTCAACTGGAACCTAACTACACTCTGTCATTCGCAACATACACGTTTCGCTAGCCCGGCCTTTCTTGACTAAGCGCTTTGAGGGATTCAATTAAGTCATTGTTTCGGCCCACGTGCTTCTGCCCATTAAAAAATTAGAGAATTTTTCATACATTTTTTTTCCCCACTCACACACCTGTAGAACAGTCGGAGAGTTTGGAAAATACATCATAGCCTACATGTACCTGTCCTCAGTCAGTTGCAACCCATTGTGAAAGTGAAAGAAATTCGAGTCACGGGACATGACTGAAAGCCTGCATTGGGGCAGTCACTGTCATGGGTAGGTGGGGTAGGTGTTTGGGAGTTTAACGTCCTTTTCCACCCCGTAAGGGTGATATCAACGACGAGGCAACGAGAAAAAGCCAGCACAAGTATTTGTCCCCCAGCCGGGATTCGAACTCACGACCCGAGCATTGAAAGTCCAGTGCTTTACCATTCGGCTATCCTGGCTCCCCAGCCACAGTCATGTGGGTTTTGCCTCTGGAATGAGTTGACTGGCTAAATGCTAAACTACATGAAACTAATGAACTTTATCATTATACTAGTATTCATTATACTAGCGGCACGGCTATATTGCGCCACATACCATTGTGAGCAAAGAAATGACTACCGGTTATACACCATCTGATAAAGGAAATAGAAGAATGAATGAATGAAGGCAGGAAGGAAGGAATGATAAATAGATAATCAACAAATCGGTGAAGCACTTCCACTACTGCATCACACACACTGAGAACCCGACCATTCACCCATCCACTTGTTCATGGTATATTTTTCAAGAATAAAATAGAATCTCTAAATAACTCATGTAATCATCAGCTTGAGGTTGCTTGCCTAGAACCAGTAATGATACAAACAAAAAAAGCAAATAAAACGGATTATTATTATTATTATTATTATTATAATTATTATTGTTGTTGTTGTTGTTATTATTGAGGCGCCTGGATAGCCGAATGGTAGAGCGTTGGACTTCCAGTGCTCGGGTCGTGAGTTCGAAACCCCGGCAGGGGCCAAATATCTGTGCTGGCCTTTTTCTCGTTGCCCCGTCTTTGACTGATATCACCCATATGTGGTGGAAAAGGACGTTAAACTCCCACCCACCCACACACCCTTCAAATCAACACAGCGCTTGGCCCCCACGCTCAGTTTGTGCGGGGGGAGGAGGGAGGAACGGAGAGCCAAGACTGAGAGAGAAGGAATCAGATATGTGTTTGTTTGTGCATTTAATCATTATCAAGCTGAATTCTCAATGCATTTCAAAGTGACAGCGAATTTCGCAACACCAGTAGGCAATGTGACGACAAGGGCCACAGCGAGTGACGCACATCAGCAATAATAAATAGTCAGTGCCGTAAAGCAGACACCGAAGAGGAAGGTCTTTGCTGACACGCTCCACTGAATCAGTGAGTGGACGAACAACAAGCACTGTGACCTTACCTGAACAGCAAGGAAGAAAAGTCATCCAAGACTGAAAATCAGTGTGGTGTTTCAGCGTGGGTGGGGGAGGGGGGGGGACGACAGAGCGAGAAGAAATGCAAACCATAACAAACACACAAACAAACTAACTAACAAACACCTTGTTGGTTTGTTGTGGTTTCTTCGTTAGTTTTCTTACCGTGTTTTCCAGTACTAGAACCGAACGGGTTGGTTGGTTGGTTGGTTGGTTGGTTAGCTGGAGTCTACCGTTCCACGCGACAACGAGGTGACTGGCGACGGCCCTAAGGGGTAGGTTATGGGGGAAAGGGATAGCTACCCTAAAGGAAACAGTCCAGTTGAACACTTATTCAATCCAGTCAGACTGCCTAGTCGGCCACATTTTATGTATGATCTTCGACTGTCATGGACAAGTTACACACAAACAGATCCAGTTTACAGTCAGAGGAAGCGGGGCAACGTGAAAAAGGCTTGTACAAATTTTGGCCCTGACTGACGGGATTCGAACCCAGAACCTTTCGATCTCGAGTCCAACGCTCAAACCGTTGAGCCACCAACTCCCAACCGACCGGGCAATCCCGCATGAAGTAAATAATAACAGGACATCCTTGCCAGCTGGGTGTCGAGTAAAGCCACACTCAGGTGTGTTGTGTGTTGATTTATGCATGTGCGGAGGCGGCTAGACTGGTCACACGCTACTGAGTCAGCCGCAGAGACCTCAGTGATGTGTACGTGTACCGTGTGTTGACACTGAGTGTGTCGCGCGGACAAGAAGGCGCTGGAAGCTGGGGCTGACTGATGAAACATGTGGAACAACCTTTCTTTCGCAGTACCACAGAGCCATCGCGAAACGTTCGTGCAGATATTCACCGGCGCACTAAGACTGACTGACTATGCACACACACACACACACACACACACACACACACACACACACACACACACACACACACACACACACACACAACGACAACAAAATCCACTAATACCCCCCCCCCCCCAAAAAAAAAAAAAAACCCCAAACAAACAAACAAACAAACAAACCTGACAAACAAACAATTAACAAAACAAAAACAAAATAAAACAAAAGACAAAATGAAACAAACAAAAAACAGAACAGACCCCCCCCAAAAAAAAAAAAAAAAAAAAAAACAAGAAAAAAAAAGAAACAATGAACAAGAACAAATAAACAAACAACAACAGACAAACAAACATATGACTAATCAGCTGTCAGGCTAAGTTGTCAACTTTTTGGGGTTTCATTTCAGTTCGTCAAATTGTCAAACTGTCGCCATCAATATTTCGTAATACCAGCAGTTCTTACTGTTTTTTTTTTTTGTTTGTTTTTTTTTTTTTGTATTCTACTATAAATGCTGCCCTCAATTTATTGCGGTGTGGCGCCCCGTTGTATAAGGGAAGTAACTACTGGTCTGACACGTAGGTATGTCTGCGCGGTTACTGCTCTTGAATATCTTATTTAATGAACATCGACTCCCCATCATTAAATTATTACAGACAACAAAGAAACGACGTCTGCCTTTCAAACACTCCAAGACTGATGTGAGCTAGCGTATGGTTTGGAACAGTTTCGCTGGCGACTGATTGCGCCTGCTTGAAATCCTCTATCTTGATGAATAGTACAACTCAGTCTTAATGCGATCAGTACTGACAATGTTATTTACTCTTTGCGCGACTGAGCGGTCGAATAAATTCTACAACTGTTGTTACACTACTGGAGCGCTCAGTGTGGTCGCCGAGTCACGTCATCGAGTACGATTCTGTTGGCTCAGTGCCAGTTAGTTCGGGCTAATCCATGAGTGTTCGGGGAAGACACATCGTGGAGGGGAGACCATGACTGACTACTGAAGTGCCAGTATGACAAACGCTGTCACTGTCAAGGCGTCTAAGTGGTGTAATGATAGATACCGTGCCATGAAAACAGCTCAGAACGATCTGTGAGCATAGAAATGGTAGCATTAACCCCTTTAAGTTATCAGTGAGTGCTGGCCACGGGTTTTAAGCAGCACAGAATTAATCACACACTTATTAACTGACATTTACACAATAATTTTCGACCAATGGCATTTTCACTGTTATCATATCTAGCATGAACAGTTTGCCCTTCACTGAGTTTCGTCTTGTAGACGGGATAACGTGGTTACAGCCGCTAAGCAGCTCAGTGTCTCATTTGTTGCGATGTGATGCATGTATAATATACAACTTGATGATTTCTTCGTTATTTTTATGAATTCTTTTCAGGTATGGCTCTTAATCAAACGCTACTGATTTGTATGTCTGATTATTTGAGTATGTCTGTATCTTGTGTATTTGCTTTTATGTTGGATGTGTGGTGGCAAAAATATCTTGGCGATTACTAAAGTATTTTGAATTCAGTTTGAATTTCAAAGTGAATCTGTGTGTCCGGCCGGGTCACTTCGGTAAGTGAGCCGGCCTTCCTTCTTTCAATTTTTTTTTCAAGTGTTTGTTCAGATGTACAGTAAAATGCGGATGCATGTGGAGCCAGATATCCTTTGTGTATCTGGTATCTGGTATCTGTGTATTCGTTCACGTTCAACGAAAAGCAATAATAATGTGTTGCTGGAAATAACCCGGTGTGGTAAGAACTGTTATTGCAAACCATGAATTGCTTCCCTTGTCTCGTGCGACAGTTCTGAGAGGTATCCGAGCTGCCTCAGTCACAGGGTTAGGAATTCACACAAAGCGTAGAGTTTCGCTGATGATCTTTGGTATGTACTGATGCCCAAAGGGACACCAGAAAAAGAACAATGGTTCAAACAGAGAGAAAGGGGGTCGTGGTGGGAAGGAGGGGGCCACAGACAGACACTGACTCAGTGACTGAGACACTGAGAATCAGTGACAGCGGACAGCCGGCCGGGCCAGAACACGAGACAGACTGAAGGGAGAGCCGGGGCGGACGGATGAACGAACAGACGAGCAGACGAATAGAGAGAGAGAGAGAGAGAGAGAGAGAGAGAGAGAGAGAGAGAGAGAGAGAGTCAAATTCTTGTTATTGTTTAAAGCATCGACCCATAAACAGTACTGTTGGCCCGGTTCGGGGGCTCAGTGTTCCCAGAAGAGCAGCACATGAAACTATAAATAAAGGAAAAATAATTATGGACTGAAGAGAAAGAGAGAGAGAGAGGGGGGGGGGAGGTGTCTATTTAAGTGATAGATGTTTAGGATGATGGGCGGTTTGCAAGGCGGCAAACCGACGTGTCAGTTTCGGCTGACGGACTGAGCCGGTAGGAAGTGAGTCACTAGCTAACATTAGTCAGGGCATGTCAGTGACAACGTGGAAGGTTTTACGGTGTCAGTACTTACTAGAACAGCTGCTTCAAAACATCTTTTCATCTTGTCTAACCGGCACTCAATCAGCCCAGGCTGAGTGAGTAAGCCCCACCCCTTCAGTTCCTACCCGCTCTGCCCCACCCCCCAACCCCCGCCCCCTCCCATCCACACCCCACACTTATTTTCAGTCGCAGCCGTGAGGACAACGTCTTTTCAGTCACTCAACCCGTCCCACCCTTTTCCTACACCCTTACCCGTTTCTCTTGACGCCGCGGCTGAACTGTGTCGGCTTCTCACCGATAACTCGGACCTGAAGAAAGAAAACCAACCAACCAACCAACCAACCAGCCAGCCAACCGGCAACCAACCAACCAACAAACCTAACACCACGCAAAAACACCACGAACAGCAGCAACAATCCCCAAAATACCACATGAGCATGAGAAGGACGTGGTATATTACTGTCTTGTAATTCAAGATAACACTCATATAAATCGATGCTATCTAACATTACCTGAAAAAAGGACTTGTTGGGGGGTCATATAATCAGATGGGCGCTTATATACGTTGTTGTTTTTGGGTTTTTTCCAAGACGATCGCTGATAGGGTCTTTTTTCAGGATGAGCGCTTATTGGGTCCTTCTCGGGACGAGCACCTATCTCGATGCTATCTACCGTTACCTGAAAAAAAGGAGGACAGCCGGGGTGGCCGAATGGTAGAGCGTTGGACTTGTCAATGCTCGGGTCGTGAGTTCACTGAATCCCGGCTGGGGCCAAATATTTGTGCTGGCCTTTTTCTCGTTGCCCCGTCTTTGATATGCATGTATCACCCTTATGTGGTGGAAAAGGACGTTAAACTCCCAAACACCTAACACCCAACCCTGAAAAAAAAGGACATGTACAGGTCATGGATATGATGGGCGCTTATACCGTCTTTTTTTTTTTCAAGACGAGCGCTTATAGGGTCATTTTCAGGATGAGCGCTTATCGGGTCCTTTCCGAGACGAGAACCTATAGGGTCTATTTCAAGATGAGCGGTCTAAAGGTCATTTCAAGAGGAGCGCTTGTAGCGTCTGTTTCAGGATGAGCGGTCATAGGGTCGTTTTCAAGATAACTGTAGGCGCGTTTTGTTGATTGCAACGGACCTTTAAACGTACCTACGTGCTTCATCACGATACCTTCCACCGTTTGCAACAGATAGTCCATGGACGCAGGCTGTTGTCACAGTAAATGGATTTAGATACAATGGCAAGTAGTGTTGATAACAGATTGTACGCGAGTGCATGCTGCCGTAAAACATAGTAAATTCGATAGCCAACAGTGTCACACGTGCATGGCTTCGCTGTTTTGCTCTTTGTTCAGAGATCTTCGTCTGATGTGAATGCTTTTGTTGTTTCCGCTGCCGCACAGATATAGCTGATCTCATCAGGAATTCAGCGGATACGTTATAGATGTGTATCGTAATGCGTATCTTATTACAAATGACAGTTTACAGTCATGCTAAACAGAGAGAGAGAGAGACAATGACAATGACAATCTTTTATTCAGCAGGCTCAAAGCCCGTAACTGAACACGAACTTGAAGGCGCACACGTGCAGCCACCAGAGCAGGCTGAGCCGAAACATAAATGACAATCCAACCGTCGCTGTGAGAGAGAGAGAGAGAGAGAGAGAGAGAGAGAGAGAGAGAGAGGCGCGCGCGCGCACACACACACACACACACACACACACACACTGAATCTCAACACACCGTTGCTCTTCATTTGCGATACTTTTATTTCCTCTCATCTTCACTTTTTTTTTTTTATTTAGAAAAATATGAAAGACTTTGGTCTGCGCAGTGTGGTGTGTATACATCCGAGTGACAAACCGTACCATGCGCCAGTGTTTGCAAGTGTGTACGTGTCAGTCTGTCTGTATGTCTGCCTGTCTGTCTGCATGTGCACATTCCTGTGGCAAGAGCAGATGAGAAACGAGTCGTATAATACATCTTCTAGCTGAGTGGCCCTTGCCTGCCCTGACCAAGATGGCAGCAACAGTCACGGAACATACACATGCCATAAATCGGTAATATCAAATACTCAAGGCTTACACATGTACAGGTCAGTGACGACTTTTTTTTTCTTTTTTTTTTTTAAACAGAGGGAGTGCGGACTGCACTCCATCGAGCGAGCAACAGCCAAAAACCGAACATTGGATCAGCTCCACCTTTCCCTTGGAGATTCATATACAATTTACATCAAAGAAAAATACTATCATCGTACGCCATAGGTCCATCTGGTCAGCCCGACGTCAGGACTCGAAAACATCACAATCATCAGTACTGTACATAACACTCTTTCCTCTCCCTCCTCCTCTCTCCCTCCTCCTCTCTCCGTTGAACGTCATCAAAATTCGAGGTGCAAAGTCGCCCCCGGTTTGAGGTCATCACAAATTGCGCTCTGCTAACTCCGGCAGCTCGCGCTATGGCAAATTACATGACATGCCCACTACGTCATAGAAAAATGTGTAGTCTCCATCGTGACGTCATAGTGGGGGGGGGGGGAGGTTCAAGTCAAGGATAAGTAAGCACGTGGGAAAAGTTAAAAAATACGATGTCATACCTCCTCACAACATCAACAGAAAATTGTTTGTGAGAGAAAAAGTGTCTTTTCGTTGACATAAAAATCATGTTGATTGTGAAAACAAACCAAAAAACAAAAAATGGCGATCCAGCCTAGGACAATGACTTAAAAAAACCAGAACAAAACAACAACAGCCAGTAGACATTAAGGTTACAAAATGGTTACAAAAGTATAAACTAAAACCACAAGACTACAGCTACGTGTGCACTGTCACTAATATCACAAATACACTTTACCACAATCGTATTGCAAATACAGCACATGGCATTCAAGACTTGAAGAAAATGAACAGTACAATCAATTCGATGAATTTCAATGACTATGATAATTGATATATTGTACATTGCATCAAGCAAAGTAAAGATATGAGAACAAAACTGTGTTGTTGTTGTTGTTTTTTTTGGTCAATGGAATGATGCAAAAGGCATGCTTGCTTTTCATATGATCATCACTTGGAAATCACAACATCAATCCGGCTCACTAGAAAGAAAACCATTTGGATCCATACAGGACAAACATTTCCATACTGTGACAGTTTATAACATCTCAGTCACACGTGTGTGTGTGTGTGTGTGTGGGGGGGGGGGGGGTGAACCTGCAAATTAGTTAGTGCCCCACGATATTCTGCCCTTTAGTGTCAATTACCAATCACAGTTTCAATGCCTATAGACGAGTGGGGAAGAGATTGGAGTTCGAGCATAACTCAGTCAGTGATACCGGACTTTCCAACTTATCTGCAGTGCATACCTCCTCGCAGATATCAGTGGATGTACTGTTATAATGTGATTTACAGCTAACCAGCTTTTTGTCCTTGGACTGAAACCGATGACACTTTGCACATCACGCTTTTTAATGATAACGGCATTTGGAATTATACATATGCATTCGATCCGAGTCAATGCAAACACATCAATTGTGCGACTTCTGCAGTGTCAGTGTAAACCGGCACAGAACATTCAGTTCAGTGCTAATGAATACTAATGAATGAGTTGTTGCGATCAGTTGCGGGCGATTGTCGAAAGCAAACAGTTTAGTTGCTTGGAAACGGGGACAAACGCTAGACTGAAACACACCGGAACCCCCCCCCCTCCACCCAACACCATTCCATCAAAACATACACTGACATCGTAGCTACTTTATAAAAGTACAGCGGAGCGGAGAGCGAGTGCTGAACTGTGTGCACTCCCGAATGGCCGGGGTGAAAAGTCCGTCCGACTCGCGTTTGTCTCAGTGGGTATGCACTGACTCACTCAGCCGCCACGGTAATAACTACACAGCTGACTCCGAAAAGTCGGTCAGTGGCTAAATCATAAACGCCATCCGAGTCGGCCACGTGTGACGCTAATACCCGCCTACATCCGAATGGCCGGCGGAAAAACTTGAGTCCGTCCGACTCGCGTTTGTCTCAGTGGGTATGCACTGACTCAGGCAGCCGGCATGGTAACTACACAGCTGACTCCGTAAAGTCGGTCAGTGGCTAAATCACAAACGCCATCCGAGTCGGCTACGTGTAATACCTGCCTACCGATTCGCCGGGACCGTCGGCCTTGCCAGCGACAGAAGGGCAGTAGCCTGCTTTTTGCGGACTGTCACTGTGTGTGTGTGTGTGTTGTGTGCACGCGCGCGTCAGATGACTGAAAAACCTGGCTGATGAAATTATGCACCCTTGCGCATGCGCACGGCACTGTGACCTCTCTCGGCAATCTGACGCAATCAGGCACAGCCTGCAGGCGCAACCGAGGTCACGTGACCCGACGTCACTTCAACTAGCAGCAATTCTGCTCGTTACCCCCTCTCCCCCCCCCCGCCCCCTTCCGGCCTGTGTGCAACTGGTACGGGGAGAAAAAAACTCGCCGGGTCAGGCGTAACTGACTGAATCTTTTCCATCAGTTGCCAACTAGAACTTGACTGACTAACTCGCTGACAAATCACAAAAACGATGAACCGCAGCCTCTCTGCCATTTCTTTCCATAGAAGTGCTTCACCAAGAAAACACATAACGAACATAATATGCCTGGTAAAAGCCATAAGGTCAGTAGTGTCTTCTCACATAACCTCACAAAACACGCACGTGTCTTTCAAACTGAATCAAACCCCTAAATTTGAAATCTCCCGACTCCATATACAGGAAAAATACACCCTGAAACAACGAAACAAAAGCTTTGCCATTTCCCCCCACTACAAACCTTTCCTCTCGGATGTTCCCACACGAAAAATGCCGGATGCATGTGAGGGGGAAACGGGCAACAGTCTAATATAATAGGCACTATGCTCAGTAATACAACTTGAAGATGGTGGCGGTTTTTTTTTTCAATACTAAGTTTACTTATACCAGTTTGCATGTCTTGAGTTCTCCATCCTGCCCAGGTGCCTACAACATGAAAAGATCCCTCTGTTCTTTATGCCGGGTGCTGCATTTCTTACAACGGTTCTGGAGAGAAATTCAATGTCACAGATACCCCTTTCCAAACAACCCTTATTCATTCACACGTGACAGTGTCAGTATGGCAAAAGCCTGGGTTAAGAAGTTACCACAATGAAAACCCAAGGAAGCATGATGAATAATAATTATGAACCTCTCTCACACCAAAACATTATGAACGATTCAAATCAACGCCAATATTATAAAAAAAATCTCCAGCTACAATAACATTTTTTTCTTTTTTTCGATTACCGCATATGGTGAACACATGTAAATCCTGACAAAGTACCGCCATTCTGAGATCTTGTTTGTTTTGGGCAAGCCCGTTTCCAATAGGAAATGGTTTTAAAAAACAAAGTTTTGTTGTTTTAAAAAAATCAGGCTTTGCATACCAAAACAAGGATTCGATTAGATTTTGTTTAAAACACAACATTCAAAACTCTACGCGTGAATATACAGTATTGTAATCTTACGATGTCACAGAATTTAAGTATGCTTTTCTAAGTGAAGCTCCTAAGCATACTGCCGGAACACGATTATTCAAATTCAAAAACAAACCCAAACAAACAAACAAACAAAAGTGCCCCTTTTTCAAGTAATCGAAAGTCGTACAGCCGTCCAGTTCCCATCTTTAACCTGAAGCACAGACACACATTTGTGTGAGCTTTTTTTTTTAAATTTTAAATCCAGGACGGTGAGGAGGAGGGGGGAGGAGAAGGGGGGGGGGGGGGGGGGTGTCCATCTGAGAGTACAGAAAGTGTGTGGGTCACTTTTAGCCTTCGTTTAACCATTTTCCTCCAGCCTTAAACCAAATTCAGTTGTGAAGTAGACCGCACAAACACACACAAGCGCTCAGTTCTGAATAACCGCTCTACAGCACGATCTGTGAGGCATACAGACAGTTATAATGCACCTCTCAAATACTCCCGCGGAAGTATCACGTTACATTCACAGGTCAGACTGAAACAGGTTTTAAAGCATTGTTACTTTTTTCCATGCCATTTATAGTGTACAGAGAAAGAATGGAACACCTGTGTAGAACATGTACAATATTATAAATGGAAATTTGACAAGAAAGTTCTACACGTACGTATAATGTGTATACTTCACTAGTGAAACGCTAAGCAAAAGGCTGCACCCTATTTCACAATGCATGAAACTAGGCGCGTCTTAAAAAACAAAAACAAAAAAAAAAAACATCCACACAAATACGTTTGATTTCATAACAGTTTTACATTTCTTTTGCGTATTGAGGTAAAAATGAGATACAAGATGGCAGCCGTTGCGAGGACGACAGGAAAAGTGATCTCATTTGAATAATGAGGTGATGATAGTGTGCGTTCATCAGGCGACTGGCATTGTAATGCATACATGTTACACTCTGTCTCACAAACTGATTTACATCGGGACTTGCAAAACCTACTGTTTACCTACAGAAATACGACTTGGCTAAACGGCAATCAGACCCCCCCCCCCCCCCAAAAAAAAAAAAAAAAAAACCAAAAAAAACAACAGGATACTTACATACTTCACAAACTCTGTACCTACTGTGTTGGGTTTTCTCTCTTTCTCTCTCTCCCCCCACCCCCACCTCCTACCACCACTTTTCTCTTTCGACCCATTCTAAACTGAGCTAACAGACACGTCAAGCTGACAGCCATATTGGATCAGCTGTGAAGAGAGACATTAAAAAAGCTCTGTCTGACACGTACACGATTCTTTCATTATGGAGGCAAATGCAGCACTTACTGAAACAGGCACGTTCACCCTCCTTGGCTCCGACCCGTTTCCAAAATGATGTATGTCACAACTTCTGACCAGCAGACAGCTGTTTTTTTGGGGTATTCAAATCTGTTCACTGACATTCATTCTTTTCTCGAGCTTTCTTCCTTTTCAGTCACAGTCAAACTCTCACTCACACGTCAACATACATGTAGCTTGATTGACTAAACTGTCGTTTAGCAAAATAGAGATGATACGAAACAAATGAATGAATCCAGACAAAATGAACATGGGTCTATTAGACGATCAAATGTTTACAGGAAAAACCGATAAACTAGGAGAATGAACGATTTAAAAGTATTCGCCAAAAAAAAAAACACCCCCCCCCCCAAAAAAAAAAAAAAAACCCTCGTTTCATCGGCTGTGAAGCCTTCAGTCAAAGTCGGTCACAGTATCGTTCAGTAAAACCAAACGCTCACGAGAATCGACGAGATGACAAAAACGAGGCTCTGTTCTCTTGTCGAGAACGAGGCAGTCCACGCCATTATACAGTCGTAATGATTCAGATCCCGGATGTTGCACATTCTCTGTTGCGCAAGTTTTTCACACTGATGGAAATGTTCATGCACTCGAACACACGCACACACCAGGCAACACAGTATTTCAGATCAAGATCGCTACATACTAGTACCTTGTCTTTCAGGTTCATGCACGTTTATGAGAGAAACAAAAATATTTTTTAAAAAAGACCAGTGTCGATGGCCTTGACCAACGACCTTCACCTTCAACCGTGACCAGCACGTGCTTACAAGGCGTTGGTGAGGTTGTTAAAAGACTGGTGGCGGGCAGGCCCCTGACCAACAGGCAGAACCAGCAGCAGGTTGTTCCCGTTGTTGTTATTGTTCATGTTATCGTTCTGACACGCTCCACCGCCCATGGCGCTGCCATTGGTGATGACGCTGGCATTAGCGTTGAGGTCGGAATGCAGCGTGTGGGGGTGATGGCGCGGAGGCGTTGCCATGGTGATGCTGGTTGTCGTGGTGATGGTAGGGGCGGCGGTCAGGGTG
>JACVVK020000024.1:2345000-2367500 GCA_018292915.2 Batillaria attramentaria
AGCCGACACCACCCGTCAGACAGGACCGACAAGAACTGACACCGAGCCGGCTGAACTAACCATTCACTTGAAATCAGTAAACACGAACTGTTCAGGTGGAAGACACGAACCCCCGCCTAACTGATCGAGTGCCGGCCCTGGCAAAAGTAATCGGGTGTATCCCGCTGACGTCTGCAAACAAGGCCACGCAAATGTACTCAACGCCCCGCAGCAATAGTTCCCCCGTTGACACGCACCTATGTAATAAGGCAACGTGTTTGGCGGCAGGTACGTGACCAGGTCTGTGGCCGGCCTAACCGACACACAGGTATGTCTACAGCCTTACCACAGTGTCAGCTGGCCCCTTCCCGCCTTTTACGCACTTTACAGGTTTAGTACATACATGTATAATTATGTACCTCCACCTGACCTTTGGACTTGGGCTTGGGCGACTGACATACACACGTATCTCGCGGCGCCGTTTATTGTGAACTTGGCCGTGTCCGGCCTGCGGCGACACCGGCTTCCTGACCGGCGACACGTCACCCCGGTAAACCTTGAGGCATGTATAGCAGTGTATGATGATGGTGATGATGACATGCCCACGTGATGTCCGCCCACATGCCCCGGTATTACCGCTAGGCGTGGTGGCGGACATACCTCAAGATAAGTACACCTACACCAGTCACCTGAAGCCTGACTACTTATCTCTGTGTCAGTCCAGGTGCATAGCGGTCGACTGGGCGGATGGGAGTTTAACGTCCTTTTTCCCACCACGTATGGGTAGTATCAAAGACGGGGCCTCCTTTGGTCTTTTTTTAATTTGTCTGTCTTTCTCAAGTTCTTTTTATGTATTTATTTATTTAATTATTATTTTTATTATTATTATTATTATTATTTTTTTTTTTTTTGGGGGGGGGGGGGGGCAGAGTGGCGCCTTGATCTGATGTAGCACTAAAAAAAATGGCGCATGCCTTCTTACGACACACCACCTACACTCAGCGTTGTACAAGCCAGGCATACGTATGATTACGGACGTGTACTATACATCAGAGTACTTCTCATCCACGGGCATTCAGCGATACTTAACAACATCCTGATGCACCAGGTCGATGTCCGAACAATACTGCCGACTGGCATATACATAAAAAAAAAGCTGCACCAATATAGCCCCCCCCCCCCCCAGACAGCAGCAATAACCAAAGACCATTATTACCTAGCCCTCGCTACAGGCAGACGCTGCACATAATTATGCACGCTTTTTATAAGTCTGCCCAAGCAAGAGGCCAATGACCTTTTCCGCCAGCACGGCCAAAGCATAAAAGCGCGAGCGCGTCAAACTATTTCCTCGATAATTATTATGATCCATACATGTAACTCCGTCTCTATAGCCGCCAGCTGCCCCCGATAACTGTAGTACATGCTATGAAATTATCCACGTGTGAGCGGTCAGCTTTCCGGGGCGGGGAAGGTGACTGACCGACCGACTACCGCGGTCAACGTGCGCTCATAGTCAGGAGTGGGTGGGTGGGGGTGTGAGCAAGGGGTTTTGAGACTTGATGTCTTTTCAGTTCTGCTCAGAAATATGATTGTAAAGAAAGGAGCAATGTATTTTTATTTTTTATTTTTTTTGGGGGGGTGGGGGTGGGGGGGATAAATCTTGTCTGGATCCCCCCCTCCCCCACAGTACAGTGAACAGTACGACTTTCCTTCGCTAATACCCCACCACCACCACCATCACCACCACCACCACTGCCCCTAAACACTGACACAGACACACTCGAGTGTAGCCCATGACACGCCGCTGTGCTAATGTGATCTGTCATACACTTCCTCTTTTTCAAGTTGTGTCTGTTTGTGGGCTTACAGTACGCACAAGACCAGACCCACCAAGTGTGTCAGCACAGTAACCACATATACTATCAAAACTGTACTGACCATTAAAAAAATCACCAGTATAGTATCGAGCCGTTAACCCACACACACACACACACTCACTTACTCCTGTGCACTGGTGCACAACCGAGTTTTTGTTACGACTGAGTGCAGCCGGTAACAGCCTGCGGTGCGCGCGAACAATGCGAGCATACCAATCCCACGCTGAACTTCCAGTAATGACTCGACAGTAACCCGGCGCTTTCCACTGCCAGCCAGCACCTACACGTACACAACTACTGATCTGATCTGCTGCACTGCGATGCACTTTAAGCTGGCATGACAGTGTGAGGTCACCACCTCTCCTCGCGACGGATGCTGGAAGCACAAAGCCTATCGTCTCCCCGAGACTGTTAAATGTCGTCTTGCCACACTGACGTCACAGCGGCTTTAGTGACTGCTAGCTGTTTGTGCTTGGTCAGCATAATTTTGCGGCTAAACCAGCGAACCGAGACGAGGCGGTGAAGTTAGGACTTACACGAAGTAAGGGCCCTAGTGAACTGCAGTAATAATCTTGCCTGTTCTGAACCTAGTGCATAGCTATATACTGGTAGTACGTATCCTTTCCACAACTGTAACAAACTCTAATTTAGAAACTTAGCATAGGGCACGCGTACACCTCAAGGCGTGTGTGCCTTGATGAGAGGTGGGGGGGGGGGGGTTGGAATAAATCATAATCCTATTAGGATATGGACCCGCCCCAAACACACACACTATGTGGTGTACTACCCCCCCCCCCCCGACCAACTTGTACGCACATACTTGCACCTACAGAAAGAATTTTCAAGGTTATGGGGCCTACGAAGGGGGAGGGGGCGGGACAAGCACCCTCATACGTGTGGGATTTTGTTTGTTTGCCTGTGTTTTTGGCTCCCGTAGTAACAAGGTTACTTCCAAACAAACATTACAGCTGCAACAACAAAAGACCAAGAAAGAGGCGAGAGAAAAAAGGGGGGGGGGGGGAAGAAGACAAATCCAAACAGCCAGGTGTTTAAAGCTGAGGCCGGCTACATTTCACTCCACGTCTTCCATTTTTAACCGACTTTTTAAAATTGTTAACCGAGATTTCAAGTTTTATGGTTCTCACGGTCACTCGATACGCGTCGCTGTCTCGTTTGCTGTCTCTAGATAAGCCCGCGATCATCACCTGCCGCTTAACCTGGGTTTTGGAATGTTCAATAAATGCCAAGATTTGTTTGTTATGTATTGTAAAATACTAAAAAAGAAAAGGAAAATGCCTACCTGAGAGGAAAACCAACGACAGACCAAACAAACGCTATGACTTTTTTTTTTCATTGACTTGAAATACATGTACATAGATCTGCAGTTCAACACGACTTGCACTGCTCCAAAATTAAGCCGAAAGTTTCAAGGTGAATACAAATTCCTTCAGCGAGCATGGTCGCTACTTTACTTGGACTGTCTCCTTCAGAGAGAGAAAGAGAGAGAGAGGGGGGGGGGGGGGCACGTGACTGGCGCTCAAGTATTACATCATCTCTCACCACCATTGCAATTCGCGTCACGATTCCATAGAAAACTGACGACGTTGGCATAAATAAAAGTCACCTAGCTATAAAAGTGCCAGAGGAGAAAGAAGGGGCGGAGAAAATCCATGCACTTGACACTGACTTACAGTTACATAACCGTCCCACTTCACGACCAAGAACCCACTGCTCAGATTGCTCACACAAACGTCCGTTTCCCTTCCTTTTAATAATAGAACGCCAATTGCCAGCTCCTCAGCGTGACCCCATAATTATCACACAACACTCGGCTGCACAAAAAAAAAAAAAAGCTTGCAATAGAAGCTCCGCGACCCTGCTTCGGCGGAAAGGAGTAATTGGTTTCATTTTGCACCACGCTGTGAAAGAGGAAAATCGTTCTGTATGCTTGGCTGGGACGGACGCTCTTCTTTGGGTTGAACGTAGCCCTATAAAAACAAAATTCCGAGGCTAAAGGGGGCGAGGGGGAACAGAAAAAATACAACGAAAGTAAACGAAAATGAAGAAAATCTTTCTTATGAATAAAAGGCAAACGCGGCGGAAGCCCGGAAACTGGGGGTGGTAGAAAAAGAAAAAAAAAAACTACACGTACCAAAGAAATAAATCTATCAGTGCTACGTATGTTGATACTCTGGGGCACAATATGAAGCTGTTAAGTTCCCGTGATTAATCTGAATTGCGCTGAGAGAAATCAGTGCAACGAATTTTACTGACCACAAAGGAACCAGCATCCGAGAGGGGAAAAGGGGGTAGTGGTGGTGGTAGTTTTATGGGAAGTGTACATACTGAAGAATAATGAAATTCCACCGACGAACAAAGAGATTGGGGGGGGGGGGGAGATGGAGGAGAGATAAATACGTAAATACGCAGCTCAAGAAAATCGGTCGGCCCTAGTGCACTGGATAGAAAAAAAAAAGAAAAAAAAATGCCCGCCGAGCTCTGTCGGTGCAGCAGAGCGTGCTAACGGTGCATGCACTATCACCCTGATCAGCTGATCAGTGTGTGCGCGCCGGCTCAGCTCGCGCACCTGGCAACCATTCATGCCGACCTGCCGGTTTATCAAACGCAAAACCGGCCCCACTCGAGAGTCTGGGGCTCGTAATCGATGCTCGGCATCCAAAGCGCATCACTTGTCAACCCTCTCAACCGGGACTGTCCCCGACCGGCCGCACAAAGACCCCGAGAGAAAACGCGAATCATTAGCACGTGTGACCTTGAGCACATTTCGTCACCACCGAGGGCTGTCAGCATGCGCTTGAGCTAAAAATAGCCAGCTGACGTCAAGCTCATGGTCATTGTGAAAAGTCGTCCGGGTCAGCTGGTTCAGGAGGGCTGCAACCCTCTCCGGTGCTCTTGCATCAACGGAGTTACTGATGCAACAATAACAGTTTACTCATACTGCGCGAAAACGTTACAATCAAATGCAAAATCCTTGCAAATGCGGCTACAGGAACCCCTAAACCCATCGCCCGAAAATCGGTTTACAGTTGACCGATTTCGCAGTTGCTTCCCTTGACTTCGACCGTATTTTTCTGGGGAGCGCATCAGCTGACGAATCGAGTGCAGAAAAAATGCTCGTGCAAGCCAGAGAACAAAGAAACTGCACTAACTACCGCAAAATCTGCATGCAAAAATGTCGATGCACATCTTCCCATTCGCACAAAGCTGCGCAAAACAGACAGAGCGCGTGCACTTGACCGAAAAACAGCGGAGCACACGCCGAGTGCGTGAACACACGGCCCGGCCCGGTGTAGTTCACAGCTGATCGCAAACAGAAAATAGGTCAAGCTGCCTTACCTCGCCGCCAACGCTGCCGTCGCTTTGTCCAAACTTGAAAGCTTCTTGGCTGTCACCGTCAACGTCCAGTTCGGAGTCCCAGTGTGAATCGCTGGAAGATTCATAGTCTGACAGTTCGAACCTTTTCGAATCAAAACCCGACAACGCCTCGATCGCCCCTGCCAGTTCTTTGTCAACCGTTTCTCCCGAACTGTGCCGGGACCGCGGAGGGCTAAATAACTTTTCAGAAATCACACGCACCATTTTTCCTTCGTGTGTGGAGCTAAAACACTTCTGCGGCTACCGAAGGCCGGTATAAAATCCACCGTGAAAGTCTCTGGTTGAAAACTAAGTCGCTTTTGACAGTCGCCTTCTCTCTCTCTCCTCTTTCCCTCACTCTCTCTTCGACTCACCCAACGCTCAACCGTTACCGGCTTCTTTCGCACAGCTGACTAGCAGCTGAGGGTTTTATGTACACAGAATGCTCCAACGCGATTGGTTTACATCAGCCTGACCCCCGACCTCATGAATATGCACGAACCGGCTTCTTGCGAGGCCACGCTCACGTTCTAGATTTCTCTGATGATGAAATGATTTTCGGGCGCTACTCGCTGGCTGTCCGAGCGCTTGTAGGCGAAGTATATATAGCCCTGACACTATCAGTGCAATAGTTCTCGTCAGTTGCGCCGTAAATGCGTACGTTGGTTTCGTTTCATGGGTGAAATCCCTGTCGGCTAAATTTAGAAAATGTCGTCAGCGCTCGCAGCGCGTGTCTCATTCTGAACCTGGACTCGGAATGATCGGTATTGACAACTCAAAGAATGCTGAGCTCAGCGCGTGGGGGACAAAGGGAAGAAGATCCGGTTGCGTAGATCTCTGTCAGCACCGTAAGAATAAAATTCTGAGTGTAGTATTACAACCTGTAGACCGTCAGACGCAGTAACGACAGCCTACACATGCGGACTGATATTATTTCTACTGACGAAGCACACCATTGACCTGCCCCTCTCGCCGGCCTCATTAATAATGAATCGACGGTTGTTTAGTTATGAATCTGGAACTTCTGGCTATGGGCACGACCAGGAAGTGTTCACGGTTGAGAAATTCGGCACGGCGGCGGCACCGGCTAAGTCACAGCCGAGTAACATTACCCAGTCCGACCACCGCCTTTCACTGTCACAGTGATGCGGCCGGCCACTGCATCCACACGCGATTTCCCAAATACTTCTCAGTAGTGATCTATATACAAGGCATAGTCAGCAGGTTCGTAAATCAGCATGAATACAAACAGAAGCCTTTCAGTCACTACTAGTGACACCCTCCGCTTTAGTAGTCGATGGTTTCGTTTCTGTCGGCCTCTATGTTCAGCAGCTCAGTTTGTCGGTTAAGCCCTGCCCCTCGGGCCGGGACAGCCACGGTATGTCTCTCTCTCTCGTGTGTGTGTGTGTGTGTGTGTGTGTGTGTGCGTGCGCGCGCCATGTGTGTGTGTGTGTGTGTGTGTGTGTGTGTGTGTGTGTGCGTGCGCGCGCCATGTCAGTGTGTGTGTGTGTGTGTGTGTGTGTGTGTGTGTGTGCGGAGCAGTAAGTTTTTGCGTGCGCTAATATGAACCGACCTGCGGCCGGGCTCAGTTTGTGTTTCAAAATTCATCGTGTAAGACCGGCACCAGGCCAGTTGAACCAAACAAGTGAATCCGGCTGTGCCGATCAGATTCGCTTGCTGTTTCAGCAAAGAGACGTGCCCAGAGTCATTCCTGCGTACGATAAAATGCACTTACCTACCGGGAGAGTCACAGTAAGAGTGCTGCACCTCAGTGTCAAGTTGTCAACAATATTCTCGTGTCTCACGTATCATTGGAAGGAATGGAGGTTTGGTTCTCCCCTTCTCCCCCCTCCCCCCTCATAACTCCCCCCTCCTCCTCCTCCTCCCCTCCCCCCCCTCCTCCCCCCATCTTTCCAAAAGACATCTCTGGGGACTTTGGCATCAACGTACATATAGTCGTTAATTTTCCGTGGGTTGAAACAGAGACAACGCTATGTGTCACTAGTGCCTCTTGTTGAAATCAGAGTTGATAGATAGCTGGTTCCATTGATAATCCCCTCCCCCTCCCCAGGGGTATCGCCCCATTTATTTCGGATTGCCCCGGGAAGGCTGGAAGGGCTGCGTCAGCTCAATGTACTACAGGGTCAGATCAATTCGGTTTTTTTATACGGGGGGGGGGGGGGGGGTAAGCGTGTGTAACATTTCTCCTTATTCCTTATTTTTGCCGAGCCAAAAACGACTAACGTCACAGTGAGGGAGGTGGGGGGGGGGGAGTGGGGGGGGGGGAGTGTGTGGGGGGGGGTGGGAGTGGGGGGGGGGGGGGGGAGGCTCGAAGCACCCAAGATGAATAAAAGTACAGTGTATGTGCTTCTTTCTGTACATTTCTCCTCATTACTTATTTCTGCCGAGCCAAAAACGACTAACAGGAGGGAGGTTGTGTGTGTGTGGGGGGGGGGGGGGGGGGGGGCAAGGCTCGAAGCACCCAAGACGAATAAAAGTATGTGCTTCTTCTCCTCATTACTTACTAACGGGAGGGAGGGCTGTATGTAGGGGGGGGGGGAGCACCCAAGAAATGGAAGCAGGTCAGCCGGGGAGGGGGGGGGGGGAAATCAAACAATGTGTGTGTGTCGGGGGGTGGGCAAGGCCTGGAGCACCCAAACAGTGCATAAAACTGAAAATATGTGCTGATTTCTGCACATTTCTGCTTATTCCTTATCCCTACCCCCTCTCCCTCCCCCGGATCCGCCGGGCCTTTTATTAGACACCGAGCTTCCTGCTATCACATATCCTCACGTCGCGTTAGACTAACCGATCAAAACTTGAGCTACACATAACTGTAACTGTATGGCTTGCAGCCAATTCTCCCCTCGCGCCTCACTGCACTTGAATTTGAGGGTGAAATTGAGCGAACGCAGAGTGGCGGCTCACTTTGCATGACAATGGCTGCAGTTCTGAGAGTTTTTTTTTTTTTAACTTTTTTTTTTTTTTTTCGGGCGCTCATGTCAGCGTGTGTTCAATGCCCGTTTCACTCTAAGGCATGAAAAGAGTCAGAAAACAAGAGGCGAAGACTAACACAGAAAGATCGGCTGAATGGCAGTGAGGTGCACAGTTACGGAAGATCCTTGAATAAATTCCAAGACTGAGAAAAAGGGGAGTGCGGTGGGGGGGGGGGGAGGAGGGAGGGGGGTACTACCATTCTCGTTTTCAGTTCTGTATGTCAAGGGTTTTTTTTTTTCTTGTTTTTTTTCTTCTTTTTTTTAAAAAAAAAAACCTCAGTTGCATGCAGGCCGCTCAAAACCTTTTTATTTATTTATTTATTTATTTTATTTTTTTGGCTGATCGGCCTCTCTTCATTGGTTCCACACTGTTTTAAATTAATGCTTTTGTAATTAGTACATGGACAGATGATTGTCTTAACTGAGTTTCCTTTTCGAACATGGTTATTATGTCTATAGGTGTACCGTATCTGTATTTACTTATACCACATTTTGCCAATTAAATCTGTATGTCAAATTGTTATTTGTTTGCTTTTCATATTGAGTTTGTATTGCCAGACGCCTTCTCTACTGACACATCCAGGAGGAGGAGTGGGGGGGGGGGGGGATTACTACCATTCTCGTTTACAGTTCTGTATGTCAAGTTGTTGTTTGTTTGTTTGTTTGTTTTTCAAGTTGAGCTTGTATTGCCAGACGCCTTCTCTACTGACACATCCAGGAGGAGGAGTGGGGGGGGGGGGGATTACTACCATTCTCGTTTACAGTTCTGTATGTCAAGTTGTTGTTTGTTTGTTTGTTTTTGTTTTCAAGTTGAGCTTGTATTGCCAGACGCCTTCTCTACTGACACATCCAGGAGGAGGAGTGGGGGGGGGGGGGATTACTACCATTCTCGTTTACAGTTCTGTATGTCAAGTTGTTGTTTGTTTGTTTGTTTGTTTTTCAAGTTGAGCTTGTATTGCCAGACGCCTTCTCTACTGACACATCCAGGAGGAGGAGTGGGGGGGGGGGGGATTACTACCATTCTCGTTTACAGTTCTGTATGTCAAGTTGTTGTTTGTTTGTTTGTTTGTTTTTCAAGTTGAGCTTGTATTGCCAGACGCCTTCTCTACTGACACATCCAGGAGGAGGAGTGGGGGGGGGGGATTACTACCATTCTCGTTTACAGTTCTGTATGTCAAGTTGTTGTTTGTTTGTTTGTTTGTTTTTCAAGTTGAGCTTGTATTGCCAGACGCCCTTCTCTACTGACACATCCAGGAGGAGGAGTGGGGGGGGGGATTACTACCATTCTCGTTTACAGTTCTGTATGTCAAGTTGTTGTTTGTTTGTTTGTTTGTTTGTTTTTCAAGTTGAGCTTGTATTGCCAGACGCCTTCTCTACTGACACATCCAGGAGGGAGGGGGGGGGGGGGGGATTACTACCATTCTCGTTTACAGTTCTGTATGTCAAGTTGTTGTTTGTTTGTTTGTTTGTTTGTTTGTTTGTTGTTTTTCAAGTTGAGCTTGTATTGCCAGACGCCTTCTCTACTGACACATCCAGGAGGAGGAGTGGGGGGGGGGATTACTACCATTCTCGTTTACAGTTCTGTATGTCAAGTTGTTGTTTGTTTGTTTGTTTGTTTGTTTTTTCAAGTTGAGCTTGTATTGCCAGACGCCTTCTCTACTGACACATCCAGGAGGAGGGGGGGGGGGGATTACTACCATTCTCGTTTACAGTTCTGTATGTCAAGTTGTTGTTTGTTTGTTTGTTTGTTTGTTTGTTTGTTTGTTTTTCAAGTTGAGCTTGTATTGCCAGACGCCTTCTCTACTGACACATCCAGGAGGAGGAGTGGGGGGGGGGGGGGGATTACTACCATTCTCGTTTACAGTTCTGTATGTCAAGTTGTTGTTTGTTTGTTTGTTTGTTTGTTTGTTTGTTTGTTTTTCAAGTTGAGCTTGTATTGCCAGACGCCTTCTCTACTGACACATCCAGGAGGAGGAGTGGGGGGGGGGGGATTACTACCATTCTCGTTTACAGTTCTGTATGTCAAGTTGTTGTTTGTTTGTTTGTTTGTTTGTTTGTTTGTTTTTCAAGTTGAGCTTGTATTGCCAGACGCCTTCTCTACTGACACATCCAGGAGGAGGAGTGGGGGGGGGGGGGATTACTACCATTCTCGTTTACAGTTCTGTATGTCAAGTTGTTGTTTGTTTGTTTGTTTGTTTGTTTGTTTGTTTTTCAAGTTGAGCTTGTATTGCCAGACGCCTTCTCTACTGACACATCCAGGAGGAGGAGTGGGGGGGGGGGGATTACTACCATTCTCGTTTACAGTTCTGTATGTCAAGTTGTTGTTTGTTTGTTTGTTTGTTTGTTTGTTTGTTTTTCAAGTTGAGCTTGTATTGCCAGGACGCCTTCTCTACTGACACATCCAGGAGGAGGAGTGGGGGGGGGGGGGATTACTACCATTCTCGTTTACAGTTCTGTATGTCAAGTTGTTGTTTGTTTGTTTGTTTGTTTGTTTGTTTGTTTTTCAAGTTGAGTTTGTATTGCCAGACGCCTTCTCTACTGACACATCCAGGAGGAGGAGTGGGGGGGGGGGATTACTACCATTCTCGTTTACAGTTCTGTATGTCAAGTTGTTGTTTGTTTGTTTGTTTGTTTGTTTGTTGTTTGTTTTTCAAGTTGAGCTTGTATTGCCAGACGCCTTCTCTACTGACACATCCAGGAGGAGGAGTGGGGGGGGGGGATTACTACCATTCTCGTTTACAGTTCTGTATGTCAAGTTGTTGTTTGTTTGTTTGTTTGTTTGTTTGTTTGTTTGTTTGTTTGTTTTTCAAGTTGAGCTTGTATTGCCAGACGCCTTCTCTACTGACACATCCAGGAGGAGGAGTGGGGGGGGGGGATTACTACCATTCTCGTTTACAGTTCTGTATGTCAAGTTGTTGTTTGTTTGTTTGTTTGTTTGTTTGTTTGTTTGTTTTTCAAGTTGAGCTTGTATTGCCAGACGCCTTCTCTACTGACACATCCAGGAGGAGGAGTGGGGGGGGGGATTACTACCATTCTCGTTTACAGTTCTGTATGTCAAGTTGTTGTTTGTTTGTTTGTTTGTTTGTTTGTTTTTCAAGTTGAGCTTGTATTGCCAGACGCCTTCTCTACTGACACATCCAGGAGGAGGGGGGGGGGGGGATTACTACCATTCTCGTTTACAGTTCTGTATGTCAAGTTGTTGTTTGTTTGTTTGTTTGTTTGTTTGTTTGTTTGTTTTTCAAGTTGAGCTTGTATTGCCAGACGCCTTCTCTACTGACACATCCAGGAGGAGGAGTGGGGGGGGGGGGGATTACTACCATTCTCGTTTACAGTTCTGTATGTCAAGTTGTTGTTTGTTTGTTTGTTTGTTTGTTTGTTTTTCAAGTTGAGCTTGTATTGCCAGACGCCTTCTCTACTGACACATCCAGGAGGAGGAGTGGGGGGGGGGGATTACTACCATTCTCGTTTACAGTTCTGTATGTCAAGTTGTTGTTTGTTTGTTTGTTTGTTTGTTTGTTTGTTTTTCAAGTTGAGCTTGTATTGCCAGACGCCTTCTCTACTGACACATCCAGGAGGAGGAGTGGGGGGGGGGGGGATTACTACCATTCTCGTTTACAGTTCTGTATGTCAAGTTGTTGTTTGTTTGTTTGTTTGTTTGTTTGTTTGTTTTTCAAGTTGAGCTTGTATTGCCAGACGCCTTCTCTACTGACACATCCAGGAGGAGGAGTGGGGGGGGGGGATTACTACCATTCTCGTTTACAGTTCTGTATGTCAAGTTGTTGTTTGTTTGTTTGTTTGTTTGTTTGTTTGTTTTTCAAGTTGAGCTTGTATTGCCAGACGCCTTCTCTACTGACACATCAGGAGGAGGAGTGGGGGGGGGGGGGATTACTACCATTCTCGTTTACAGTTCTGTATGTCAAGTTGTTGTTTGTTTGTTTGTTTGTTTGTTTGTTTGTTTTTCAAGTTGAGTTTGTATTGCCAGACGCCTTCTCTACTGACACATCCAGGAGGAGGAGTGGGGGGGGGGGATTACTACCATTCTCGTTTACAGTTCTGTATGTCAAGTTGTTGTTTGTTTGTTTGTTTGTTTGTTTGTTTGTTTTTCAAGTTGAGTTTGTATTGCCAGACGCCTTCTCTACTGACACATCCAGGAGGAGGAGTGGGGGGGGGGGATTACTACCATTCTCGTTTACAGTTCTGTATGTCAAGTTGTTGTTTGTTTGTTTGTTTGTTTGTTTGTTTGTTTTTCAAGTTGAGTTTGTATTGCCAGACGCCTTCTCTACTGACACATCCAGGAGGAGGAGTGGGGGGGGGGGGGATTACTACCATTCTCGTTTACAGTTCTGTATGTCAAGTTGTTGTTTGTTTGTTTGTTTGTTTGTTTGTTTGTTTTTCAAGTTGAGCTTGTATTGCCAGACGCCTTCTCTACTGACACATCCAGGAGGAGGAGTGGGGGGGGGGGGATTACTACCATTCTCGTTTACAGTTCTGTATGTCAAGTTGTTGTTTGTTTGTTTGTTTGTTTGTTTGTTTGTTTGTTTTTCAAGTTGAGTTTGTATTGCCAGACGCCTTCTCTACTGACACATCCAGGAGGAGGAGTGGGGGGGGGGGATTACTACCATTCTCGTTTACAGTTCTGTATGTCAAGTTGTTGTTTGTTTGTTTGTTTGTTTGTTTGTTTGTTTTTCAAGTTGAGCTTGTATTGCCAGACGCCTTCTCTACTGACACATCCAGGAGGAGGAGTGGGGGGGGGGGATTACTACCATTCTCGTTTACAGTTCTGTATGTCAAGTTGTTGTTTGTTTGTTTGTTTGTTTGTTTGTTTGTTTTTCAAGTTGAGCTTGTATTGCCAGACGCCTTCTCTACTGACACATCCAGGAGGAGGAGTGGGGGGGGGGATTACTACCATTCTCGTTTACAGTTCTGTATGTCAAGTTGTGTTTTGTTTGTTTGTTTGTTTGTTTGTTTGTTTTTCAAGTTGAGCTTGTATTGCCAGACGCCTTCTCTACTGACACATCCAGGAGGAGGAGTGGGGGGGGGGGGGATTACTACCATTCTCGTTTACAGTTCTGTATGTCAAGTTGTTGTTTGTTTGTTTGTTTTGTTTGTTTGTTTTGTTTTTCAAGTTGAGCTTGTATTGCCAGACGCCTTCTCTACTGACACATCCAGGAGGAGGAGTGGGGGGGGGGGGATTACTACCATTCTCGTTTACAGTTCTGTATGTCAAGTTGTTGTTTGTTTGTTTGTTTGTTTGTTTGTTTGTTTTTCAAGTTGAGCTTGTATTGCCAGACGCCTTCTCTACTGACACATCCAGGAGGAGGAGTGGGGGGGGGGGGATTACTACCATTCTCGTTTACAGTTCTGTATGTCAAGTTGTTGTTGTTTGTTTGTTTGTTTGTTGTTTGTTTTTCAAGTTGAGCTTGTATTGCCAGACGCCTTCTCTACTGACACATCCAGGAGGAGGAGTGGGGGGGGGGGGGATTACTACCATTCTCGTTTACAGTTCTGTATGTCAAGTTGTTGTTTGTTTGTTTGTTTGTTTGTTTGTTTGTTTTTCAAGTTGAGTTTGTATTGCCAGACGCCTTCTCTACTGACACATCCAGGAGGAGGAGTGGGGGGGGGGGATTACTACCATTCTCGTTTACAGTTCTGTATGTCAAGTTGTTGTTTGTTTGTTTGTTTGTTTGTTTGTTTGTTTTTCAAGTTGAGCTTGTATTGCCAGACGCCTTCTCTACTGACACATCCAGTGCTAGTGTCACCAGCCCGTACAGGATTGGCGTGGAGGAGCGGTGGTTGTGACACCTAACTTTCTGAGAACTAACTGGCATATCATTACACAGCTTGGAAAAGAACCATACAAAAAAGCAGTTACACAAATTCAACCAGGAATAAGGGACCCCCATAAAAACAACAACAACCAAAAAAGTAACAAGTGTGTGTGTGTGTGTGTGTGTGTGTGTGTGTGTGTGTGTGTGTGTGTTTTTGTTGTTGTTGTTTTTTTGTTTTGTTTTGTGTGTGTATATGTGTGTGTGTGTGTGTGTGTGTGTGTGTGTGTGTGTGTGTGTGTGTGTGTGTGTGTGTGTGTGTGTGTGCTCCTTGTGTTTGTCTCCTGTATGGGTGTTGTAGGGGAAGGGGGGGGGGGGTAAGTGTATGTAATGTATGTGAGACTGTACTATTGGAAGATGTATGTGTATAAATGTAGAGGTTGGATGTGAGATGTCCTTCAAAGGCGTAAGGGTATCATTGTTGTTTTCCTTCTTCTAACATTTGTGAAAGATGTAGTTGTATCAATGTATCTGTGTTCGATTTGATGTCTATGTGTAAAAAAAAAAAAACCAAAAAAACAGAATAAACAGTAACAAACAGAAAAACCAAAACAAAACCAAAAGACAAAACAAACGCAAAACAAACAACCCGAAAGAAATGAATACCCATCGAAATAACAGCAGCAACAATAAAAATTAGAAACAACAATACAACAACAACAAACAACAGCAGCAAAATCAACAGACAAACAAGCAAAAAAACAAAACAAAATACAAAAAAAAAAACAACACCTGTTTATTACCAGTAAAATGTGTAATGAAGTATGCATGAACAACAGCCGCCAATCACCAGCCACCCGCTCATCTCCGCCACAAAACATCTGTTACAACAACAACAAAAACAAAAACACAGTCATGAAACTTTACGCAATTACAACTCCACATGACAACGGACCATTATTCTATCACTGGCGAACTGAACTGAACCGGTTGGCGAAGCATGGATTCAAGTTACAAGGGGGTGAAAAAATCGACTGAACAGTGGCAAAGATAGGGGCGTAAGGAACAGCTGGAGGCATGAGGCACCAAAGGCTGTTCAGTCATTACGCTGGCTGCAGACAGCCGGTACTGAGTACGCCTGACGAAATTAAACCGCTCATTGCTCTGTTGCTCCACTGATCGTCAGCCGCCGCTCCGCTGGCATTGAACACTGACTGACGCAATGGAGGCTTCTGGAAGGGAAGTCACTCTCTCCCTCTCTCTCTCTCTCTGAGGCTCTGATTCAGACTGTCATCATCCGTGTCAGTGTGTGTGTGTGTGTGTGTGTGTGTGTGTGTGTGTGTGTGTGTGTGTGACGGTGTGTGAAACAGCTCATCAAGTAGTTCCGTTCACTGACTGGCATTGAATACCACCGGACCAGGCTAACTCAGTGATGCAATCCTCTCTCTCTCTCTCTCTCTCTCTCTCTCTCTCTCTCTCTCTCTCTCTCTCTCTGTGTGTGTGTGTGTGTGTGTGTGTGTGTGTGTGTGTGTGTGTGTGTGTGTGTATGTGCACGGTGTGTCTGAACTGCACTGACATCAAGTTTACTGCCGGTAAGGTCACTGACGTGGACTGAGGTTTCTGATGAAATAGTCTCCTGACTTGTAACACTAAGTCTGCTAACTAACTTTAGTAGCGACCCGCCCATCGTCAACACAATGCGTCCCGCTCCTAACCACGTTCTTACCATCACCTCCCTCCCCCTCCCTCTCCCCTCTCTAAAACTGACTAAGACTCTACATTTTCCTTTGCCAGCAGACCGGCTTACTACGCCTTTCAGACTTTGGCTGATGAAATCAGTCTATGTACGTATATAGTTGTTACCGGTGCAGTAAAAACTGTGGTAAACGTTCGCTATACAGACCTGTCTTGACCGGGTACTTGAAAAGTGGGTGGGTGGGTGTTTGGGGGTTTAACGTCCTTTTCCATCACATAGGGTGATATCAAAGACGGGGCAACGATGAAAAAGCCTGCACAAATATTTGGCCCCAGCAGGGATCGAACTCACGACCCGAGCATTAGAAGTCCAACGCTCTACCATTCGACCACCCCGGCTCCCCCCGGGTACTTGAAACGCAACCACGGCATCCCAGTCTGTGAACTCAAAAATCGATATACTTGATTATACAAATTGATATACGTTGGACACGTAATTTAAAATAATAAAAAAATCAGTACTGCATGCAGATTCCAACTTGTAAGAAGACATGTTAATTAAAACGCAACAAAAGATACTTGAAATTTCGTGTGCAAATAATAATATTTTTAAAAAAAACAACCTTCAACAGTCTTACACCGAGGAGCTTTTACTAACAGTATTGTATAGGCGCTTTACCCAATTTCTCAAAGCGTCGCCAGCTGAACACAACACGCCATGCTCACGTGAATTACAACCATTCTCTCAAACACTGAGGGCAGCCGGGGTGGCCGAATGGTAGAGTGTTGGGCTTCTAATGCTCGGACGTTAAACCCCCACCCACCCAACACCCACCCACCTACCCTCTCACTGTGACACACTGAACATGAACACATTACCATCACGTGGTGCGAAGGGTCAGCTCAGCTGCTTAAAGTTTCGGAATTTAGAAATTTTCCATTTATTTTATGGGCTGAACCTTTCCAACGCAGAGGTGAGGAAGTCGGAATGCCCGGAGACAACCCCCGACACTGGGGTGAATCGACCCGAATGAACGGGGCCAAAAGTACGAAAAGGGGAAAATTCTTTGCCCCAAGTCGAAGCCCGAGTGGGACTTGTCAGTGACAATGATGTGATTTGTGACTGATCATGATTTGGGACTGATTTGGGATTGCATGACAGGGCCCCATTCCTTGCTTCCTGTCATAAATATCTCGGCGTTAACTACGCCTGGGAACTACGACATCTGCGGTTGACGTTTTCTGTTTTGTTTCTGTCGTTTGTTCGAGTCCGGGCCGGCTGGGGCCAATTATATGTATTTATATTTACAGAAGTCAAGGCAAGATCGATCTCCACTTCCGGCCATCGGCTGTGTTCTCCGCGGCCGTTTGGTGAAAATCAGTCTGACCTCTGTAACGTGACATTGTACGCAAGGTCTTCTGATGAAATCACTGCAAGCGTACAGTGTCAGTCGAATGTTGATTACTAACAGTATTAAGCCCAGTCTCTCTCTCTCTCTTGGTTGAACACTCACCTGAGAAGGAAGCAGCACTTATTAAACAGTGCCGAGTTCTGACTGAGTTCCCTCTGTCTCTGTCAGTTAGTCTGTCTGTCTGTCTGTCGCGCGCGCGCACACACACACACACACACACACACACACACACACACACACACACACACACACACACACACACACACACAAAAACTTTGCAGTCACAGTTGCAACCAAGCTCACTCTATGAATCTGTCTGTCTGTCTGTCTGTCCTCTCTCTCTCTCTCTGTGATACACACACACACACACACACACACACACACACACACACACACACACACACACACACACACACACACACACACAGAGATAAACTTTATGCACTCCGGCGCTTTTATGTTGTCGAGCATTAAAAAAGAATATCGCCCGCTCAGCCGTACTGATGCAGTATAAAGCCGTTGTACTGAGAATCCTACTTCCACAATAATTATGAGTTATGGGGTCGGGTGTGTCACGGGCATAAAATCCAGTCCTGGTTACAAGTTTCTCATTGATTTACCGATAACTCCACTTCTTTTTTTTCTGATACGGCGTGTCGCTGAACGGTGATACAGAGTTTAATATTTAATTTCTGCGGCAGCCGTGTGCAGCAACAGGTACATAAAGAAGAAGAAGAAACGAACACATAAGAATACTTATTGTCCTTTCCTGGTTTCCAGTGATTGATCAAAATGGCATTTCCACATTTCCCGGGCGCCGATCTCAGTTCAGTGGAACTGTATTGGTCACGTTAGACACGCTCTTAGTGTTACTGCTATTGCTGTTGTTTTTGGTAGTAGTTTTTTTTTTTTTTTTTTTTTTAATAGTTTAAATGGTTTTGACTGTATGATATGGAGTGTGTGTGTCTGTGTGGCGGGGGGGGGGGGAAGGGAGGGATATGTGTTTACTGTAGGTATTTATGTACGGAATGCTGTGATGATCTGGCTTTATTGCTGTGAGTGTATGAGTCGGATTATTTGTAATGTCACACGTGTGTGCGTGTGTGCGTGCGTGCGTGCGAGCGTGCGTGCGCGCGCGCGCGCGTGTGTGTGTCAGTGTGTGTGTGTGTGTGAATGGATTTGCTGTGATAGATGTGATATTTGCAAGTTGATTATTATTTTGGGGGCTTTTTTGTTTTGGTTTTTTGTTAAGTTCTTGCACATGCCAAACCAATTTTATGTTGTTTTTATTGTCTTAGAATCTTCATTTTTCATTCTTATTCTTTTTTAAATTTGAATTAGCATTATACTTTAAAACTGCGTGGTGTCGGACTAACAGCTAGTCTCTGTCCATGCATTAGCTCCCTGGAGTTAACATCCCAGCAGTTGAAATCGTTTGGTTTCTGCTGGGCTAACGCCTCTCAGTGACTGAGTAATCCCCCGTGGACTCAGTGGTGTTTCTTTCCCCTTGTATTTTGTTTTCCTTCCATCAAGGCCACACCGTAGCAATTATCCTCGCTCCGCTCCACAGAAGCATCGATCCTCGTCCCGTCCCGCTCGGTGACAATGCACAGTTACTATACAACTGCAACAAAACTACACCTTTCAGTAGTGGTGTCGCCACACTGGCTGTGACATATGGCGCGATCACGACCGTCACACAAGGATCCAATTTACGGTGTATCGGGTAGCACGTGCTTCACCACGGGGTGTTAAATGAGAAGGGCGGGCGTTTTCCGGTGCCACTCCGATACTACTACTACTACTACTACTACTACTACTACTACTACTGCTACTACTACTACTACTACTAAAATTTATACACCGTATCCTCTGCGAGCATAAAGCGCTTACAAAGAAGCTAAGAAAACTTCCGCTTTTGACGGCAATTGCTCTCAGCAAAACTCGCTGGCAGTAGCGCCGCGGTGGGTTTTTTTTTTTTTGGTGTTTTTGTTTGTTTGTTTCCCAAACATGATCTGAGCGTGTAGCACCGCAAAAACGCCTTGGACTTCGGTTTGTCGGATTGACAGAAAGGGGCTATATGCATGCACATCAGTGTTTTAAACTAACGCCTTTAAGGTCTCTATGTTCGTAATGAGTTCTGACCGGGGGGGGGGGGGGGGAGGGGGTGTCAAACTGCCGCTTACAAAAGCTCTAAGGCTGTTTGCCAAATAAATAAATGTTCCTTTTGGCTATTTCGAAAATTTGTTCGGCTTTAATTTCGGCTTCTAATAGTAGAGAAATATGACTTTCTTTGGCCTAACGCTTCCATACCTGTACTACACGTCGATAGACAAAGTCGCTAAAAATAGCCACCAATCAGCGCTGTCCAGCTGGTGCACAGTTACCAGGTAAAGCCTGCTCTTAACCGGGCACAGCGCGCGAAACACACATGTGCACATCACAGTCGTTACGCTCGGTGTGTCTACTAACTACAAAACTGAACAAAGCTGTGCTCGGTGACAAACCGATTGAAGATGCACTGTCCGCCATGTTTGCACGCCGAGTGACGTAGTACAGCCAATCAGAATCTGTTGTGGAAATCACGGTCACAGTTGTGGCTATTTGAAATCCAGGTTGCTGTGAAGACGCCACAGCCGGCGGCGGAAACCCCCCAAATCACAACTGTGTCACAACTGTGGACAGCAGTGCCCAGTTAAGAGCAGGCTGAACGGCGTCTGCTCAGTATGCGGTACGTTTCTAACTACGTAGAACAAGACATGATACGGCAACCAGAGTCATGCACCACGATGGTTTCAGAGGCTATTATTTTGTCTCAGGTGACTAATTCTGATGCACGGATGAAGCGCATTCGATGGAAAATTTCCATAGCGTTGTTGTATGCCTGACAAATGACTTGAGACTTTAACTTAGAGCAGCAGTGGGGGGGAGCCGGGGTGGCCGAATGGTAGAGCGTTGGACTTCTAATGCTCGGGCCGTGAGTTCGTATAGCGGCTGGGGCCAAATATTTGTGCTGGCTTTTTGCTCCGTCTTTGATATCACCCGTATGTGGTGGAAAAGGACGTTAAACCCCCAAACACCCACCCACTCTAGAACAGCAGTGGTTGAAACTTGTGAATCGGAGCAGCACTGGAAAAACACCCGCCCATTTCGTTTGACACCCGTGATCACGCGCTATTGAAAAAAAAAAAAGTCACGGTGACTGGCAGAGTGTGAGCTGGCTCAGTGGCTTGGATGGGGTGGGGTGGGTCAGGGGTTTTCTCAGGTCTTTTTTGAGATCTGTCATGTGCTGACCCGATACACGTGGTCGATCAAACGGCTGCGTGCTGTACGTGCAACAGATGTGAAGTCCATTATTACACACAAAATCGACGAAGAGCATGATGGTGACTGCATGCATTGTTTTAAGGCCACGACCACTTTTCAAGAGGGTTCGTAAGAACCATTGTTGTTGTTGTTTTTTTTGTGATTATTCTATCTTTCTACTCTTCTTTTAAAACTTAGAACTGAAATTAATATACGACGTGTGTGTGTGTGTGTGTGTGTGTGTGTGTGTGTGTGTGTGTGTGTGTGTGTGTGTGTGTGTGTGGACTGTGTGTGCGTGACTGTGCGTGCGTGCGTGACTGTGTGCATGTGTTTGCGTGTGTGTTCTCTTTTCCGCCTACTGGAGCAAACATCCTGAAAACGCAAGACATTAATTTCCCTTTTCTAGTCGGTCCACAGTTTCCTTGTCACATATTGCTGTTTCCTGTCTCGCCGGGATTCGTTTGTGTCAAAAAAAAAAAAACCAAAAAAAAAAAAACCAAAAAAACGTTTAACGAGTACTACTCAGGTTTCGATTTGAAGCCTTCAGCAGACTTTACACACGCACATAAAGCTTCGTTGCCAATAAAGACTGATAGCACGCGAGAACAGGGACGCCAGCTTTGATGATCATTACGTGCCTACAACGTAAACACACAAAAATGCCATACGTGATTTATAACTGCCATAAATAATTTATCAAGGAGCGTCAGAACATTTTTTATGGACACATTATTGCACGTGCACATGGGGCATTTTGGTTTTAACTCCTTTCACTCGTGCAAATTAATGCAATGATGTATAATGTCAATATTAGCGTCTGGCATGTACGACAACTTTGAAAGCTAAAGGTAAAGTAAAAGGCGCTATTGTTATCGTTACTAGGTTTTATACAAGAAGCCTTCTAGTTTGGAACAGCCGCGCTTGTCACTCCGCCCGTTCGCTCGAAATAATCTGTCTTACGGATTAGTACAGCTCCGAATGCAACACGAAAACGTTTGATGGCCGCGCAAAGGAGGAAAACTGACCCGTACGTAAACGACGTCTGCCTTGTTGCCCTTGTCGGCTGTTCAGCTGAGTGAGCTACAAGTGCGAGTGTGGTCACCATACTGTCACGGGCTACTGCGTTTTGCCTTAAAGATCTAAGCTCCCAACAAAAAGTTTTCCGAAGCGTGAAAAACATTTACAGAGTTGACCGTGCAAGTACAGTCAACTCTGTCACAGTTGCAGAGTTTTCAGCGTCCCTGAACCCCCAATAAAAGCCAAGGGCAGCCTGATTTCACTGCTCAGTTTGCGTTTTGACACTGAGTGAGAAAGATCGTGCAGCGCTCAACATCCGCTAGACACTGTAGCAATGTGTCTCGCTCACTGACCAAAAGCCAAATAATAACACGGCAAACTCGTGCTCTGGTTTTACAAGGGTCCCCGAAGCGCTTAAAACTCTGCAACTGTGACAGTTGCCTGGATTATGCACAGTCGAAGGAGTCGCAGTTTAAAAAACGCAATGTTTGCCGACTTTTGCTGAGATTGCAGACCTTTAAAGGTGTGTGTGTGTGTGTGTGTGTGTGTGTGTGTGTGTGTGTGTGTGTGTGTGTGTTAACTGCGACTCCTTCGACTGTGCCTATTGCAGGCAACTCTGTCACAGTTGCAGAGTTTTCGGCTCTTCGGAGACCCTTATAAAACCAGAGCGCGAGTTTTCCGTGACGTCGTTGTGCTTTTTAAAGTGAGCGAGACACATCGCTAAAGTGTCTAGCGGGTGTTGAGTGCTGCACGAGAAGACTAGCCACTGTGAGTCTTGCTCGCTAAATGTCAAAACGCAGTCTGAACCGGCTTTGAAACCAGGCCGGGCTGACCTTGGCTTTTATAGGGGTTTCAGTGGCGCTGAAAACCCCGCTGTAACGGTGACAGAGTTGATTGTGCCTTTTGCACAGTCACTGAGGTAGCTGTGTAAAACACACTGTTCGTGGCTTTTTCTTCAGATTGCAGACCTTTAAGGCTGGCTTCAATCAGCTGAAGGCAAACCTTGTGCACGTGTGTTAGTTGTGTGGTGTTTGACACCGCTCTAACAGTGGGAGCCGGGGTGGCCGAATGGTAGAGC
>JACVVK020000024.1:2372500-2402500 GCA_018292915.2 Batillaria attramentaria
CGTGAGCGTCTATTGAGAGATGCAAGCGATTTCCGCCGCACACCTGCACAGGTGATATTTTTGCTGCTAGAAATTGATTACCCATCCGTCTCTGCCTTTTAAAGACGAATGGCAACTTCGAACGGCGGGCTAAATGTAACATCAGGTTCCAGCTTAAAAGGGCTGATGCTACCATTTTTTTTTTAATGCTCACAGATCGTTCTGTATTCGTGGTATCTACCATCACACCACTCAGACACCTGCACAGTGACAGCGTCTATGATGCTGGCACTGAGCCAACAGAAGCGTATTCCATAACGCGGCGACCACACTGAGCGCTCGAGTAGCGTGACAACAGTCGTAGAATGCGAATGTTCGAACCAAAGTGCAAAACAACATTGTATCGCATTAAGAGGTGTACTAATCATCAAGATAGAGTATTTCGAGAGTACAGACGCACTTACGAGGGTGGGGTGGGTGTTTGGGGGTTTAACGTCCTTTTCCACCACATAGGGTGATATCAAAGACGGGGCAACGATGAAAAAGCCAGCACAAATTGTTGACCCCAGCCGGGATCGAACTCACCACCCGAGCATTAGAAGTCCAACGCTCTACCATTCGACCACCCCGGCTTCTGACGCACTTACGAGGAAACTGATCCAAAGCATAAGCTGGTTTAGCAAAGATGGAGGTAGCCCGTCTCAGCCTTCTCAGTGCTGAGTGCTCAGCAGAGGTACAGTTAACTTCACACATCAGGAGCTTCTGTATAGCGAAAGCACTGCGAAACAGTTACCACCGCACACCTGCATTGGTGACAGTTTTGCTGCCTTTGTTGACACTGATTACCCACCAGTTAATGTATTATTAGTCTGAGAAAACAAGTTAGAGGAAACTTTAAGTTTAAACGGCGGGCTAACTGAAATATCAAACGCTGACATGATCTCCAAGCTTGAGTCAGTTTCACAAGCAACGCGGCTTTATGCGAGTTGCAAGGACACATAATCAACGGGAGTCAGTCAACATGACGAAGAGATTATAAAAAAAAAAAAAATCCCCCCATGCTACTGCTGTTGTATGCTTGTCAGACGCATTGAGACTCTTAAACAGTAACACCTAGTGCTTCCCTTCCCAAAATTAATGTGAATAGCACCGAAAACGCTCTTTGGAGTTCGGTTTGTCTGTGTGAAAGAAGGGGACCGTTCATCATCAACCAGAAAACGAGTTTCACTAGCACATTCCTACAGCGTAAAGATAAAGATAAGTAGGTGTGCATGCTCCTATTTCAAACACGTGCTTGTTACTTGAGTGAAATCGTTGCCTCGCAACTGGCTTTTCAATCGAACTGAAGTACATCAGTGTGTATGTAGCGGCTGGAGGAAATCTGCCATGTTGATTAGTCGCCATGTTATGTACTCAAAAAAAAACAAAAAAAAAACCGCTGACCCGCATGGCTAGGTAAACAGCTCCACCTGTACCCGAAAGAAAAGTGCAACGTGATGGCTAAGGCACTATTTTCACGTTATACGTTATCTATGAGAGAGAGAGAGAGGGGAGGGGGGCGGGGTGTTTGGGGGTTTAACGTCCTTTTCCACCACCTACGGGTGATATCAAAGACGGGGCAACGATGAAAAAGCCAGCACAAATATTTGGCCCCAGCCGGGATACGAACTCGCGACCCGAGCATTAGAAGTCCAACGCTCTACCATTGAGAGAGAGAGAGAGAGAGAGAAAGAGAGAGAGGCTATCTGTGTGTGTGTGTGTGTGTGTGTGTGTGTGTGTTGGGGGAAGGGGTAAAGGGGGGCGGGGCGGCGGGGAGGGGCGGTCTGCTACTTACACAAGCTGGACTGACAACGTCAGTCCCTACAAAACTGCTGGTGCAACAGAATGGCAATATGTCGTCAGCCTGACTTGCTGTTAATTATACAAGAGATATTTTGAGGACCTTACGAAAGTTAACTAAATACCAAAGACACGGGCCGGCCCTATACTGACGTTGTATGTGCACACTTTGGGTACACACGGACCGGCAGTGTTATCAAACGACGCAGTTTATCTCCTTGCATCATCTGTTTACGTCAGCGGTCATGACCGATCGCCGAAGTACCTAGTGATAGCTAACCCTCCTGGTCTGGCCTGACCGAAGAATTTCACCATGAACGGATTTGTGCATGTGTTTAAGGTGCGTTTCTTGCACACGTTGAGACCTAAGCAGTAGTGAGTGTAAAAGACTGACCGACTGACTGACTGACTAACCGGCGTGCACTATAGGGGTGGGGGGAAGGGAAGAGGTGGGGGTGGGAGAGGGGACTGAAAGAATCGTGGCAATCTGTGCCAGCGCCTCGTCTTGCTGGAAACGTCACACACTGATCAAAAGGGCTGAGCAAGAAGCGTCACATACTGATCAAAATGACTGAGCAAGAAACGTCACAAACTGACCAAAAGGGCTGAGCAAGAAACGTCACACACTGATCAAAATGACAGCAAGAAGCATCACATACTGATCAAAATGACTGAGCAAGAAACGTCACACACTGACCAAAAGGACTGAGCAAGAAACGTCACACACTGATCAAAATGACAGCAAGAAGCGTCACATACTGATCAAAATGACTGAGCAAGAAACGTCACACACTGATCAAAATGACTGAGCAAGAAATGTCACACACTGAACAAAAGAACTGAGCAAGAAGCATCACACACTGATCAAAACGACTGAGCAATAAACGTCACACACTGATCAAAATGACTGAGCAAGAAACGTCACACACTGACGGATTAAAATGACTGAGCGAGAAACGTCACACACTGATCAAAAGGACTGAGCAAGAAACATCACACGCTGATCAAACTAACTGACTGACTGACTGACTGACTGACCGGCCGGCGTACCGTCTGACTTAATCACTCACTGATCGATTGACTCACTGACGGACTGACTGACCAGCTGACCGACTGAGTCACTGGCCGACCGACCGGCCGACCGGCAGAGTGACTGATTAAATTAACTGACTCACTGACTGCCTGACTAACTCAGTGATTGACTGACTGACCGACCGACCGATTGATAGATCCTCTCAGTAGCTGCCACAAAACGCATTTACTGAAGAAACACACACACACACACACACACACACACACACACACACACACACACACACACACACACACACACGCACGCACGCACGCACGCACGCACACACAAAAGTTTCAAGCAGCGTTTCAAGTGTTTCCCATAAACTGGAGATACGACTGCAGTAATTATCTTGTCTCTAAACGGTTGTGTTTACTCAAACGAACTATGCGCTGACATCACCACGCTGATGTGACACTCGTGTGGGTGGACCAGTTTGGGGTCCGGATCGGAAAACAATGCTAGGCTTCACTATCTACAAGTACAACCACACACGAAAGACGGATCGCCCACACATAGCTCTATACGGCACTGCTAAATAAATGATGAAAGTTATTCCTGGATGACGCAACACTCATTAGGATACGGTGACAGCTCGCCCAACCTTCTCTCTCTCCATTTGTCTCCTGTTTCAAAGGTCACAAGAACGACTGACTGACTGCTGAGAACGACCCACGACGCGATTTAACTCAATCCGTACCAGGTGGATTGTGCAGGAAGTTATTTCCCCGTGTGACACGCAAGCATGACTCCCAAGCGTGCATACCCCGGGTCTTAGCAACCTGAGGCTGGAAGTGTCTCAGGTCAATGCAGCTTGAGGCTGGAAGTGCCCCGGGTATAAGCGGCTTGAGGCTGGAAGTGCCCCGGGTCTAAGCAGCTTGAGGCTAGAAGTGCCTCGGGTCTAAGCAGCTTGAGGTTGGAAGTGCCCCGGGTCTAAGCAGCTTGAGGCTGGAAGTGCCCCCGGTCTAAGCAGCTTGAGGCTGGAAGTGCCCCGGGTCTAAGCAGCTTGAGGCTGGAAGTGCCCAGGGTCTAAGCAGCTTGAGGCTGGAAGTGCCCAGGGTCTAAGCAGCTTGAGGCTAGAAGTACCTGGGATCTAAGCAGCTTGAGACTAGGTGCCCCGGGTTTAAGCAGCTTGAGGCTGGAAGTGACCCGGGTCTAAGCAGCTTGAGGCTAGAAGTGCCCCGGGTCTAAGCAGCTTGAGGCTGGAAGTGCCCCGGGTCTAAGCAGCTTGAGGCTGGAAGTGCCCAGTGTCTAAGCAGCTTGAGGCTGGAAGTGCCTCGGGTGATTTGCAGCTTGAGGCTAGAAGTGCCCCTGATTTAAACGAGCCGGGGAGTTGACCTGGCTTATTACACCAGCCAAAGACTATCCACACAAAGGGCACCAGCCCACGCAGAGAAGACTTGAAGGTCAGTAAAACTTGATTCAAAATGACAAATGACATTTCACAATACGACACATGCAAAAATAATAAAAAAACAACAGATGTGGTGGGTAGAGAACCACAACAACGGGGGAATCCTCGTGGCTCGGTACGTTAAGTGTTAATCGATGTTTCTCGTGACTGCAGGATATGCGCAAGCTACGGATTATTTAGCCTGTATGTCATTGGATGAGAAACTCTTACTTCCAAAAAAGTCACGAGACGCGATCAGGCAGTGAGGGAGAACATACCACTCTCCCAGCTCTAACTAAAGGTCGTATGGTTTAACTCTGTATGCGAATAAAATGGTGCTCCATTCAGTATTCAGAGGGTTGGGCTTTCAATGGTCGGGTCGTGAGTTCGAATCCCGGCTGGGGCCAAATATCTACAGGTGCTTGCCTTTTGCTCGTTTGCCCCGTCTTTGATCTCACCCGTACATGGTGGAAAAGGACGTTAAACTCCCAAACTACCATCCACCCATTAAGTACTAGTATTAAGACCATTTTGTTTTTAGGCTGTTTTTATTTTATGTGTTTTAAATGTTTGTTGTTTGTTATTTTTGTTTTTTCTTCTAATTTTGCAGTCCCTACCACTGAAGAATTCAGAACTGAAATTCTGACTTACTTTTATGGGCTTGCTGCCGCCGGCATCAGACTATAAATAGAATAGAACTTCTACTTCTTCTTCTGCGTTCCCTCTATAGAATAGAACAAGGGTACATGCGGGCACATGAACGTAGTCTCCCCCCCCCCCAACGCACACACCCGGGTCCTTATCCCCCCGGCTCCCCCCCCCCCCCCACATACCCTCCCCCCCCCCCACACACAAGTTTGCCGCGCCCGTGCAAAGGGCATTCCTGATGGCTTGGTGCATGCATACTAGAAAACTAGGATGTATTGAGGAACGTCAAAACGCACTCCACTGAATAGGGCAATACGATAACCACTAGATTAAGTGTAGATCAAGGATGCCAATTAAAACGACTTCCTGTGCGTATCGTGATCCGTGAGTCCGGTCTGAAGGAGTGCTGAACACAATTTGCTTCCTCAGAATCAGTGTCTACCCATCAACTGGTAAAACGCCCCATAAGCGCAATACCGAGAACGTACCGGGTCACTTTTTACCATCTGACGGAAAAGTTGTCCACATCAGTATCCCGTGACTAATTTTAGTGCTTACTCGCGGATTCTGCGTCCAGTGCGGCAGAAACACTCAATATGCCGGAAACACATCAGCCCATAATACAGTGTCTATGTGTAGTGTTACCCAGTTGTTGAACTCGACGCTATTTCCGGCAAACTGGAAAAAAAAAAAAAATGAAAGAAACGGGAAGAAGATACTTCGTAAGCAGCTGACGTCACTCACTCTCCAACAAACAATTAGCAAGCACTGACTTGATAGCGGACCTTGAGGCTACGTCGTCGGCCTATCTCTCGGGATACGTCGGCCCAGACAGCTCAGACGTTCATCAATACCGCGGTACATTTAAAAGTCTCAAAACGTATGACACGCACACAAGAGCGCGCGGAAAACTTTTTTCTCGAATGTGCTTGATCTGTGCATGAGATTCAGTCACTTGGGTATGGTAGATGGTATGGTATGGTAGACTTCTCCTCGGCGCACATATCCATCTCTGCTGAAATGCTCACGGCGCCGCAGGGCTGGAGGACGAAGCAGTGAAAGCCTGCTGCCGTTAAGCGCTACTTTGTGTGCAAACCTCCACCCTGCTATTCACTCTGGTGCGTGCGACAGTATTTCTGTTTTTACCACGACACCAGCCACAGCCTACTCTTCTTCGAAAGATGAACGTGGGATTTTTAGCGTGCACACTTGATGTTTGTGCGTGCGTGTGTACACGAAGGCGAGACAGGCACCGCAAACGAGTCTGCACGTGGATTTGACTCGATATTGGAAGGAAAAATCCCACCATATTCCTGCCCACCGGGGACTCGAACCCGGCAGCTCAGGATCCGAAGTCGGATGCCTTAACCACTAGACCAAATCCCCTGTCACAATATAATATTTGAAACCATTGTGGTGATTCTGGCCGGCGTATATGTTGTCCTAGAAGTGTACCTCGCACTGAGCAGACGACATTATTTGGCTGCGGATTGAGGACACGTTAGACGGCGCTGATTGGTTGCTATTTTCAGACGATTTTTCGAGTCCCAGACTGTTCAGGAATGGACCTTGGGTTCAAAGAAAGCCGTATTTCTCTAATGGTAGAACCCACAAAGTTCCGGAAACGGTCGCGATGACCCAACGAAACATCCTTTTATCTGGAAACAGCCTTAATTAGAGCTCCGAACGCCACAGTCTTTCGTCTCAGCGGCGCAAGGAACATAGAGGCTTAAATGCCCGGGTCGTAAGTTCGAATCCAGGTAGGGAGCAACACCAACAGAACAAACAAACCCAAAACATTTTCTTAAACTCCTGAGAGCCCAGGACAACCACCCCCTGCCCGCTATATGATAAGAATTGTTAAAAAGAACAAGCCACTGCACACCAGTAGGAGCCACTTCAAGCCACGATTACGCAAGGCGTGGGCCTTCCCTGCTAGGCTCGAGACCGCTGCATAATGGTGGTTTGAAATGGCATCCAGTGATCTAAAGATTTCAAGCAAAATTGCGATTTCTGCATGGGCTATTCAGGGTTCAGAGTGAAAGAAATGGGATAATAAAGCGGTTGAAACAGTAGGTCTCCCACAGGGGTGACAAAGACTCGTCGTTTGACTGTTCGGTTTATCTCCTGACTCGTCCGTGTTGACTTCGGCCGGTCTTTTGGCTTGACTTTTGTCCATCACGGCACCAATACCTTCGCTAAAAAGCTTAGGAGGTGGTCTGCGTAATGGATCAAAGGTTCGTAGGCAGGTATCAGCTCGTGTTCTCACCGCCACTTAATAAAATCATAACCGCTCATTGCAGGTTTGCAAGTCTGTATTATGCATGCATGGACGCTTACGTAATCTAAATTCCTATACACTGTCGCGACACAGACAGTTACACAGGAGCTCAGCTTATCTTGCGACCACCTGTCCCCTACAAATGTTCAAGTCAGGGCTGAACTCCCCATTTGAAATTGTGTTAATATATGCGCATTTTTAACGAACCGAAAGAGGTCTCACGGCGAAGACAGCCGACGCTGCACGAAAGCTTTCAGTGTGAAGGCTGCTTATAAATAAGTTTACCCGAGTCTTCAGGGACTGACTGCAGGGGCAAGAGTGTATTAGTGGTGAGAGCCGTAAGACCAAGTCCTGATACAGGATGATCGCGTGCCGGTACCTGGCCCCGGTTGTTTGGCTATTGTTTGGCCAACAGAGCTTTTTCGAGTGTTAACCCCCTGCTCTCCGGCTCCCCCTCCTCACCCCTCCTCCACGCCCATTTTTTTTTTTTTTTTGTAATGGCCTTTGTCGCCTTTTTGTCGCACAAAAACCGTTCAAAACCTCAAAACTCTTCCTCCTCCAAATTGACCATTGTCAGTACTAATGAATGGAAAGTTTAATGTTGCAGGTAAGATTTATAGTTAGGTAACATGTATGTATGTATGTATGTATGTATGTATGTATGTATGTATGTATGTATGTATGTCCAAATGCAAATTTCAGGAAATGTATTAACAGTTTCGGAATTTCAAAGCTCGGGTCGTGAGTTCCAATCCCGGCTGGGGCCAAATATTTGTGCTGGCCTTTTCCCCGTTGCCCCGTCAGTCTTTGATATCACCCATACGTGGTGGAGAAGGACGTTAAACTGCCAAACACCCGTCCCACCCATTACCAGTTTCAGACAGGGAACGCATTTATTACAGAACTTTAAAACAGACTTTGGAAAGGCCACTGACCCATAAATGTCAGCGTCTGTGCGAAAACACCTTTTTTTTTCTTTTCTTTTTTTCTTTTCTTTTGTGGGTTTTTGACACAGTGGGAGTTGCTGCTCTTCTGGGCCCGCATGTAAAAGTCGGGGTTAGGAAGTTTAGCCCCATGTTAGAGTCTAACCTTGAACTAAACTAGCTCTAGGGTTAAATTTTCTGTTGTTTTTTGTTTTAAATCGGGAAGCGGGTCCATTCCAGCAAGGTGCCTATGTCGTTATAGAAGGAGTATTCTTTCTTTCTTTCTTCGCTGCCTTTTTTTTTTATTTAATTTTGTTTTGGGGTTTCTTTTGTCCTAGTCTGGGTTAGGCCCGTAGCCGTGGGTTAAATTAACCTCGAGTTTTACATACGGGCCCTGAAGTAGTTGAAGTAGGCTTCTTAAAACTCACTATTTCCATGTTAACTATCGCCAACTTATGTTTGGAACAGTTTCGCATGTGAGTGCGCCTGTACGCTCGAAACAGTCTAGCTCAATAATTAGTAGAGCTCTGAATGCGAGACAGTGCCACCTACAGGCTATGTGAAAAATCAAACTCTCCTACTCAGTGGTTCAGTGACAGTGCAGCAAGCCCTACGGCTTACTCTTTCATTCCTTGATATTTGCGTCGAGGAGTGAGGCATTTTGTTGCCTTTGAGACGCGCGCTGTCACTGTGCAGCTGTCTAAGTTGTACGATGCTAGATACCACCAAAACCGGTCAGGACGAGATGTGAGCCGAAAACATCTGTAAAGGGGGCTAATACTACCATTTTCAAGGGGAGCCGGGGTGGCCGAATGGTAGAGCGTTGGACTTCTAATGCTCGGGTCGTGAGTTCAGTTCGTGTCCCGGCTGGGGCCAAATGTTGGTGCTGGCTTTTTCATCGTTGCCCCGTCTTTGATGTCACCCGTACGTGGTGGAAAAGGACGTTAAACCCCCCAAATCCTCACTCACCCCACCCGCTACCATTTTCATGCTCGCAGATCGTTCTGAGCTGTTTTCGTGGTATCTATCATCACACCACTTAGACATCTGGACAGTGACAGCGTCTATAATGCTGGAACTGAGCCAACAGAAGCGTACTCGCTGACGCGGCGACCACACTTGAGCGCTCCGGTAGTGTAACAACAACCGTAGAATTAGAATGGTCGTCCGTTCGCGCAATATGTACCGCATAACTGAACAGCTGTACTAATCATCAAAACTGTTCCGAAATATAGCTTGACTCAGCAAAGATGGAATAAGCCCGTTTAACGGGTGGGTGGGTGTTTGGGAGTTTAACGTCCTTTTCCACCACATACGGGTGATATCAAAGACTGACGGGGCAACGATGAAAAAGCCAGCACAAGTATTTGGCCCCAGCCGGGATACGAACTCACGACCCGAGCATCAGAAGTCCAACGCTCTACCATTCGGCCACCCCGGCTCCCCCCTATGACGGCTTAACGGCGCAAAAAGGTGATAATTATAATTATCACAAAATAATTGTAATTATCTCTCATAATTACAATGATCTCGAGATCATTGTAAGTATCTCTAGTGATAATTATAATTATCACTGATCATTGTAATTATCTCTGGACATAATTACAATTATCACTTTTTGCGCTCTTAGAGCAGCAGCATGGTGGGAAAAAAGGGATAATTACAATTATCACTAGAGATAATTACAAATGAACTCGAGAGCATTGTAATTATGAGAGTTAATTACAATTATCTTGTGATAATTATAATTATCACCTTTTTGCGCCGTTAAGCCGTCATACCCCCCCCCCCCCCCCCCCCGTTTAACGGAACTCATCTTCCATTGCTCGCCAAGAATGCGAAGCGACACGAGCATTCTCAGTTTCTGGAGACGATCTGAAGATCTCCATCTATTTTTGAACAGCCCGAGGTCACGCGTGGTGGTGATTGATGAGAATGGTTATCGTTTCAACGTGTGTGTCAGCATGTGATTCAAATCTGAATTTCAAGTCCCGACTTACTTTCCTGCGGGCTCTTTCACTCACTCTCTCTCTCTCACTTAGATAACGGCGGAGTGGGTTCAGTGAAGCGTGAACGATATGCCTTTCCATATACATAATGGGTTAATGATGGTGGCATGTAGCGCTTTTTTTTTTTTTTTTTGCTTTAAGCGACCAAACTTAGGATAAGCGATTCACAAAGTGCTGGGGGGGGGGGGGGGAGAAGAAGAAAAAAAAAAGTATGTGCAATTAATGCATACATCAATGAACCCCCAAAACATGATTGGTTAGTTCGGAGTAACGTCCCATATCACAAGATGTGATTGGAGACGGCCCTGTAGAGCAGGTTATGGGATGGGGGTAGGGTGGGGAGGTGGGTGTGTGTGCAGTTACCCTAACGGAACAGTCCAGTTGAACACTATTCACTCCAGTCAGACTGCCCTGATGACCACATTTGATGTATCCTTGACTGTGATGGACAAGTCACAGAGTTACAGAAACAGATCCAGTTCACACAGCCAGACGAAACGGACAACGTTTTGCAGTTGTGTCTGTCCCAAAAACAAACAAACAAACAAACAAACAAACAAACAAACAAACAAACAAACAAACAACCAGAAAGAACTCCGAACTTTTCTAAAGACAACAAACTCTCCACACCCCCCCCCACCCCACACACACACAGTACCCCCCCCCCCCCCCACACACACACACAGTACCCCCCCCCCCCCCCTCCACACACACACCTCCCTCCCGATCGTGACAAAACTTAAACCGCGTGATTATGACGTTACCGCTAAACGACTTAATTATTTTTTGCGATGAAGAGATGAGCACACAACACGTCAGACTGGCGCGTGACAGCATAGTGTCGCCAAACCCAACAAAGACAATGGTTATTGTGACTAGCAGGCGATGTTTTGAAAATATGGGGGGGGTTTGTTTGTTTTTTTTAATGGTGTTACGCTTGTTTGTTTTAAAAATCCGCGATGACTGACCGTGTGTCCAGGACAGTTAGGTCACACTCATGAATATGAAAAAGATGTGATGGCGCCGCATGGGGATGGGGGGGGGGGGGGGGGTTGTGGGTGAGCGGAGAAGCGCGGGGTGGGGCGGGGGTGTTGAAGGGGGAGACAGACATACGCACAAAGAGAGATGTTCGTTTGTTTGTTCGTTTGTTGTTGTTTTATTGTTTATTTTGTTGTTGTTTTTTTCGGCTGGTTGTTTGAGTGGTTTTGCGTCTTCAGTCAGTTTTTCCCACCACCTACGGGTAATACCAAAGACAGTGCAACGACTGTGAGAAAAAACCAGCTCACGTTTTTGGCTGTCATGCGGGATTCGAACCTACGACCCGAGCTTTGTGGACAGTCCAGCTCTCTACTTGTCTGGTTACCCCAGTTCCCCGTGAGAGCGAGAGAACTCAGAACTCAGAACTCTTTATTTCACTGACATTTTGTCCATTGAAAGATCTGAACACGCTTTAAAAACTCAAAGAACATTTGCATGTACAATTTCAGTGTTTACTAGAACTCTCTTAACAACTGTCGCACAGACTAGAACAGGATGTTATTTCTCCATTTAAACTGGACGCACACACATGCACACAACTGTGCACGCGTGTACACACACACACACACACACACACACACACACACACACACACACACACACAGAGAGAGAGACAGAGACAGACTGAGACAGAGAGAGAGAGAGAGCCCTCTATGAAAAAAACAAAAACAAAAAAACAAAACTGAAAACAACAACTAGAAAAACACGCTGGGAAACAGCGAAGTTAGACACGTAAACAAGCAGTGATGCAAGCGTGACCCCTGCCTTGTTTGTGTCGTCCCGCCTGACAACAACACTGGAGTACTCGTGTCCAACCTATTGTCTTCAGCCTATATTTGGCGTGTCAAACCGCCAGCGCGTCAGTATGGGGCGCCATATGGGAAAATTAATAATGATGATGATGATGATGATGATGATGATTTAGACATAACCCACCGCTGCTTCACCCCAGCTGAGTTCTCATGGCGCTTAGTGAGGGATTTGAAAAAAAGGACTATTAAAAATTTGAGGAAAAAAAAGTTGTAGATGGTTAAGGGAGTGATGAATTGAAAACATAAGTGTAACAATAACAAAGAAAACAACCAACGCACCAACTTGACCAATCAGCCAACTAACAAAAGCAGTTTACAGCATTTTACTATCAGCTCATTCCAGTTTTGTGCGTCTGCCGTGCACATGATAACCCGGGTTTAAGCCTTAAGGACAGTTTCAGAAACTTGAACACAGTTAATAATCTTCTTCTTCTTCTTAAAATGCCTCAAAGGCAGGCAACTTTAATGTGCATTTAGCGCCCCATACACAGGCGCCCCATGAACAACCGTCGTGACCTGACCCTGACCTTATAGTGAATTGGGAAGCTAGAGTCCCTTGCGCAGGGAAATGAGGCTAGGGTCATGTGACCCTGGGTCTTTGTCTCCGGCTGGTGAGCTGTGCAAACTGTGTGGCCGTCACCCAAACACCGAGAACTATGCACTGGTTAGCACGTTTGCGTCATAAGAATGTTCCCTTGTTTGAAGGATCATTTGTTGGCAAGAGAGAGAGAGAGAGAGGGGGAGGATGATGATGACGGTGCATGTACACTGGACCCGTCAGTGCAAACTTGAGAATCCGATGCCGGCATGGTACTATTACGTGAATTGACACCGCCCCTCCCCCTCCCCCCAGGGTCCAATAAAATCATAGTTTATGGACCATTGGGGGCGGTCTACAAATTATAATGATCAGATGGTGTGTTCAAGTTATAACGGGAATCCGTCCCTCTTCAATTGTTTGTGACTTCCCCTCAGTTCACTTGAAATATTTCGCATTATTACAGCTCATTTGACTTTGCTATGCCTTGGGGGGTCTACAAATTATAATGATCAGATGGTGTGTTCAAGTTATAACGGGAATCCGTCCCTCTTCAATTGTTTGTGACTTCCCCTCAGTTCACTTGAAATATTTCGCATTATTACAGCTCATTTGACTTTGCTATGCCTTGTACATGACACATAATGGTTTTGGTGTAACTTTGATTTACTACGTGTAGCATACGAACTGTAGTCTGAACTATTTCAACAAAGTACAATAAAACACGACCTTTTTACGGCGGCAGCCGGACTGACACGCGTCGTTTGGAAGGAGACCAGAGTTTTCTTCCTTGGGAGATGATGTGAACTAACTTGGTGAACAACGGCTCTGGGAAAAAGTTTTTGTTGTTGACTTGTTGTCAGTTTGTTGTTGTTGTTGTTGAATTGTTTCTTTGATAGTTTTGAAAAGAACAGAGTCAGTCGTGCACAATCCCAGAACGGCCCGAAACACCAGAACGAATGAAAAAAAATATATAAGTACAATAACTACAGAGGGTGTTTAATAGTACTGACTAACAGTAATGTACCGGGGAGGGGGAGGGGGGTCCAAGTATTACAGGGGCCTAAAAATATTACGACACCGGCCTTTTCCACAGCCCCCCCCCCCTCTCTCTCTCTCTCTCTCGTAGGCGCAGCTGATTAAACACGGTCGCGGTCTTTGTTAAAATGAGGACGAAAAGACATCTAACAATGGAAAAATACGCAGGGCTCTCATGCTAATATAATTTCATTCCTTGCTAGCTGGGCTAAGAGGAGGGAAAACCCAGCGTCATTGGAAATTAAAAAGAAAGAAAGAAAAAAGGCTTCGTTATACAGCCGGAAGATGAACACACTTTTTGGGAATCCGTTCATCAACTCACGTCTTCCTAACACTTCGCCGGCAGTCTGGGAAATCTCATGGCGTTGTTATTGCTGGGTGAAAGATATCAATTGCTCTGAACGAGTGAACAGCAAAGTTCCATGCGCACGCGCTACAAGCAACATGAACTGGCCTAGGTGGAATCTGTGTACACGCACGTTGGTTAGGTTTGCCAGCACCGACGCACGCACCAACCCTGTTCGGACACTCAGAGTTGACTTCTACAACACTGACCTAGTCCAAAGTCCTGTTCGAAGTTTCAGTTTTTAAATCTGTCTACAGCAGAAAACTGCATTTTTCCGCTGTGCTGCAGGTATAATTGATTAAAGGCCCACCCGGCCTCGAAGATTTCAGTCTAGGCTTTGTTCAGGTTTGGAACAGTTGTACTTGTGCGTGGTCACAGTGTGGGCAAGGTTGATCAAGTCTGCAAACTGTACGGGCGTGGTTTGATTTGCGGTAGGCGCTAGTCAGTACTAACCGACCAGCAAGTGCTCCATAACAAATCACGGTTAATAATTAGAAGAGCTCGTAATGCGATACAGTGCTGTCTACACTCTGCACGAGCGGTCGAAAATTCAAATTGTGCTGCTCAGTTGTTGACCATACCGACATTCTAAGCCTCTCCGCTCAGCCCTTTGTGTTGGCCGCGTCACTGTGCACTCTTCTGCTGGCTCAGCGCCAGTCAGTCACTGTGCTGGGCCCGTATGTAGAACTCGAGGTTAATTTAACCCACGGCTATGTGCCTAACCCAGACTAGGACAAAAGACACACCCAAACAACATTAAATAAAAAAGGAAGCGAAGGAAGAAAGACAAAAAAAAAAATCCTTCTATAACGGCATAGGCAACTTGCTGGAATGGACCCGCTTCCTGATTTAAAAAAAAAAAAACAAAAAAACTTTAGAGCTAGTTTAGTTCGAGGTTAGACTCTAACCCGGGACGAAACTCCCCAACCCCGATTTTTACATGCAGGCCCAGGTGTCTAAGCGGTGGACAACACGAAAACAGCTCAGAACGACTGATCTGTGAGCATAAAAATCTTAAACTTTGGGCCTTAAACGGCAGCTGAGTCTTACTCGAAGTCCTCGCCCCAAGTACGTGCAAACAGACTCGTAAAACGTGAGGCCCGTGACAGGTGTATGTCAGATACGTCGCGCGGCAAACATGTCACAGTCGGCCCTGAGCGTCATCCCTCATTGTCAAGGTCACGACATGTTTCTACACATACACCTGCCGGAGGACAGGGCGGGGTGGGTTAAAAAGGGTTTAAGGGGGTGGGGTGGGGTGGGGGTGGGGATTTTGCAATCGATTTTCGGAGGCGTACTTCGCGAGGAATGTGGGAGGGAGGCTTAACAGATCATTTTTAATGTCTCTGGATCCGCCATGGCGTCTCTGTTTTCGAGATCGTGCGTATAGTATTAATGGTAAAACATGGGATTCTGCGGCGCAAAAAAAAGAAGAGTTTGCTGGGATTCAAACTCACGTTCCGAGCATCGAAAGTCCGAGGCTCTACCGCTCGGCAGTCCCTGAAAAATAAATGCATATCTAAATTCCGAAATTTAAATAGCTGAGCTGACCCTTCGCACCACGTGATTGTAATACGTTTATGTCCTGTGTGTGAGAGAATGCGTGTGATTCACGTGAGCGTGCGTGTTGGGTTTAGCTCGCGGCGCTTTGAGCCAAAATATTTGGGATAAAGCGCCTATATTAATGCGATTATTATTATTATTATTATTATGTGTGCGTGTGCCGTGTGCCGCGTGTGCGTGTGCTCCCCCCCCCCTTTTTCCCTTTTTGGTCATGCAACAGTGATTCCAGTACACAGGAAAAACTAGCAATCGTATCATAATGCATTTTCACGCGTGTGTTGTGTTTACTTGTTAAACTAACTACTTACGTATTCGTCCATAGACGAACTTCTATTTCATGTGTCCTTTTCAAAGGACATCTGATATTTGTCACTGTCCACGACCGCGGCCAGCTCAGTGTGCAGAGATAGTGAGTGATGTATGTGTAATATGTGATGCAATACTTAGGTATAGCTTACTCTATTTTGCACTGAGCCTCGTGACCGATATCCCATGTCAGTCCCAGCGCACTATCTCGTCTGCCGCTGGTGCAGACATGTCCTTCTGCACGTTGGATATGCCTGGTTATTCGTATCCGGAGAGAGAGAGACTGACTGACTGACTGACTGAAACGTTTATTTCAGGATAAAGACTTGTAGGCATGGTCTGCCTATCTTACAAGCTGTCCTGCTAATCTAGAAACACTAAAAAGTAAAGGCTAACATGACAAAAAGTATACCAGGCACAAAAGGAGTAAATCTAACAAGAAAATAGAAAAAAAAATTAAACATGCAGAGATAGAAAGAAGCGCAAGAAATTTTAAGGAAACACATCGGAAAATAGGTGAAGAAGTAGATAGCATGGTGTTTGAAATTGTAGTATACGACATAACTTGTTAAAAGGTAACATGTCATAGTGCCATCTGATAACGAGTAGTTTAGCATGGTTCGGATATTGTTCGTGGACCTAGAGAGAGAGAGAGAGAGAGAGAGATGAAACTTTATTTCCCAACGGTTAAAGTTTTGACAGAGAAGAACGTCAATTTACAAACTTTCCGTTGCTACACACTACTAAAACACATCTAGCAAAGAAAAATTAAAACACTGAGATCAAATATTTACAGTGAGGTGACTCTCTCTCTCTCTCTCTCTCTCTCTCTCTCAAGCACTTATCCGATCCGCATACGCATGTAAGCAAGATTCAACGTGGACTAATACATGTACATTTCTATATGCATTAAAACATTGAGATCAAATATTTACAGTGAGGTGACTCTCTCTCTCTCTCTCTCTCTCTCTCTCTCTCTCTCAAGCACTTATCCGATCCGCATACGCATGTAAGCAAGATTCAACGTGGACTAATACATGTACATTTCTATATGCATTTACATTTGAAATTTAAAAAGAGCATGATGGCACATATCAGAAAGCAGGCTCGAACAGTGAGATGATGGGTGTCCCTCAGTTTTAGTATGCGCTTCCGAGCTACACGAGGTTTCCTCCAATGTACATCATCATTAGCTTGCTTTACGTCCTCTGGCTTTTGGCCCTTAAGGACAAGTTGTTCCTGGCGTGTGACTTTGGCTGCTTGGCTAGGCGAGTGTCTTTGGGGTGTGTGAGGGCTGATTTGCTTAACTTTGGTCAGCGTCAGAGGATCTTCGCTTGGCTTTTAGAGGCCTGGTCTGCGTAAGTAACTGCTTAAATGTTCGCAGTGAATAGACCGTTTAAATACACGATGGCAATATGAGAGAGAGACTGAGAGAGAGAGAGAGAGAGGGTAGGGATGGCGGCATTGTGAACGAAGACCATGCCGGTATAGGTGCATCATTAATAAACAAAGGCAAACGTCTACCGGCAGGACTCTCTACCAACCATTTCTTTTAAGTAAGTCAGCCCCTATGGGTAAGGTGGGTCAAGCTGAATTCATTTACAAGCTGTTTAAAACCTCTATGTTCGTAACGCCGCAACGAGAAAACAAAAGAAGGCCAGGACAAATATTTGGCCCTAGCCGGGATTCGAACTCACGACCCGAGCTTTGAAAGTCGAACGCTATACCATTCGTGATCTAGATGAAATAAAGAACTGAAAAAAAAAAAAACCCAACAACCCAGAACCAGAACCATAACAACTAAACCAAACCACACGACAACGATGACAACAAGGCTAAGAACCCAAAGAAAACACAAACCAAACCACACGACAACGATGACAACCAGAGTAAGAACCCTGCTACACCAAAATGCCTCTACCATTTTACACTGACTGAGCCATCGTGGTCGATACGGCTTGAGAGTGATAGTCCTTTGTGTACCGGCGGTTGTCTTATCTTCACTTGTCAACCCAACATACTTCACTCAGTTCTCGGTCACCCGAATGCCGACTCAGCTGGTGTACGTGCGAATTCTGTCGTCGGCCTGGTCTACGTCTGTTGTGTGGATGACGTCACCTTACTTGACCTTGAATGTGAGATTCGCATTTCACCAGCTCCTCGGACCGGCGGAGGAACGTGACGCAATATCGTCTGCTTACTTGGTAAGTTTGGTTTCTCTGCGGATGTCCGACTAAGTCGGATTAGTGAAAAGACCCATGTAGAAAACAGCGGAGGTCTGAAACCGGATGAACGGCAACAACAACAACAACAAATGCAAACAAACAAACAAACAAACAAACAAACAAACAAACAAACAAACAAAACAAAGGAAAGGCCCAATAACAGTAAACATCCACATCACCTCAACCCCTCCCCACCCTCACCCCCGCCCCAAACAACAACAACAGCAACAGAAAACAAAACAACAAAACAAACAAACAAACAAAAACAACAACAAAAAACCCTCCTCAAAATAACAACAAAACAACAACACAAAAACAAAAAACACCAACAAAAACATAGCAACAAAAACAACAACAACAAAAACAAAAACACACCTAAAATCACACAAAAACAGAACGCAAAAAGCAAAAAAAAAAAAAACCCAAAAAACAAACAAACAAAAACCCAAACAAACATCCCCCAGAACACACACACACACACACACACACACACACACACACACACACACACACACACACACACACACACAAGAACAACAAAACAACAACAACAAGATACCAAAACAACCCAAGAAAACCAAACAAGCACTGACTGACACCCACCACCACCATCACCACTAACAACAACAACAACCCAACTCGCGACAACCAAAAACAACAATCAACTGCTCAGAGCTCACCACACTTCAGTGTGTTTGAATCAAAAGAAGTTACGGACCCAAATCAGATTACGTGAAACGAATCAGCCCTCACCATAAAACAACAATCTGCTGATATTAATTCGTCCACTTTGACTCTGGCTTATCATATTGTCGTTGTGGTGACATTTGGCCGCGGCGAAGAATAAAAATACGGGAATCCCGATCGTACTTACAGCCTGCACATCCGTAGATGAATTTCGCTACACCCACTGCATTGTAATACAATAACCGTGATACTCTTATCTTCTTGTCAGCGAACTACTCGCAGTGCACTTTTGCATCATCCGTGGGTGGTTGACGAAATGTCTCCACCTGACTGTTCAATGCTCTCAGTTCATTTGAACTAAAATGCTGGCTTAAAAACCCAAGCTTGATTTTTTTTCTCACAGATCGAGCAGTTTAGTTTTCGTGGTGCTTAACATCACACCATTTCGACACCTGCACAGTCAGTGACAGCATCTCAAATGCTGGTACTGAGTCACACGGAAGCGTACTCAATGACGCTTTAATTGCACTTGAGGGTTAAAAAAAATACTGGGGGAATTCCCCCCCCCCCCAAAAAAAAAAAAGAAAAAAAAAAGAAAGAAAAAAAAAAGCCAAAAACAAACAAATAAACAAACAAACAAACAAACGAACAAACAAAAAACCGCAACAGTTATCGTTATCCACAGACAAAACCCCGACCAGACGAAGTGAACTGTCGCCTATCGTAGGTGGCGCTATCTTTCCTGCTGTCAAATAACAATGGCTTTCCGACAGGTTTATCTGATGCGTATGACCATATCAACAGGGTCGGTCAGTGTATTGTAGCATGGCAGTGCACACCTGGAGGTATTGTTGAGTTCATTTAGTGCCTTGTACTGCAGCAGTCTGGCGATAACCTTGTAATGAAAGCAAAACAAGCCTATACTGCGTTGTCCTTACGACCAGCATTTGAACATTTTTTACCGGTACAAACACTAAAGAAGGTATCTGGTGTAGTTCAGGTTCTCTCAGTACGCTCAAAGACCTGGGCCCGTATGTAATGGTCGAGGTTAGGGATTTTAGCCCTGGGTTAGAGTCTGAACTCGAACTAAACTAGCTCTAGGGTTACTTTTTTTTTTTTTTTTTTTTGGGGGGGGGAGGGGGGTGTTTGTTTTAAATCAAGAAGCGGGCCCATTCCAGCAAGGTGCCTAAACCGTTATAGAAGGATTTTTTTTCTTCCTTTCTTCGCTTCCTTTCTTATTTAATTTTGCTTTTGGGTTTCTTTTGTCCTAGTCTGGGTTAGGCCCGTAGCCGTGGGTTAAATTAACCTCGACTTTTACATACGGGCCCAGATCATGAGCGCTTTCCCGAAAGTGAGTTTAGCGTCTAATGGTCGAAGAAGTCATCGACACGGAAGGAAGGACATACAGAGAGAAAGAAAGAACTGTTTATCCGCTCAGGAAAACTGTATCCACCGCCACACCACAACCACAACCACCACCACCACAGCCACCGTCAGCACCACCAACATCCACATCAACATCACCCAAAATATTGTACTCAGTGTTCCCGATTACGCACAGGTGTGCGTATTGGTACGCGCAAACCTCTTTAAATTGACGCACGAATTTGAGAACTGCGCGTCACCGCTGACGCACGTTTCTGGTCTCGCCGTGACAAACAGTATTATTTTTTTCCAACTCTTTCCCGGAAACCCGATGAACAAAAAGCGAACTAGGGGCGGACACTTGCAGCATCGCATTTCCGCAGAATCTGATGTGTGGACCCTCCAAATTTACAAAAGGACCCTAAAAAATATGGAGAGAAGGTCCCAAGGACCCTTGTATTTCCGAATCACAGAGAACACTGGTAGACTTTCAGCGACAAAGCCCCCCACCCCCTCGTTGTTTTCAGCCTGTTCGCCATCGGTCGCCTTTTGATTTTGACCGTTCGTAATTACAGACCAGTATTAGCTTCCGGGTCATGTAGTAAGAACAACGCTAAATATAGTAGAAAATCTTTGCCCCTTTTAAAATTTGTGTGCAAAGTAAAAAATGGCAGTCTGATGCTTTTTTGTTGGCTTTGTAAACAAGTTTCATGCCAGGTACATGTAATAGTAAAATTAGGGAAAAATGAGGTTGGCTTGTGGACTATTTGTATTCAGCGCATCTGGCACAGGAGCCAGCAGACGACAGAAGAATGAGGGGGTATGTGGTCGCTGCCAACGTTGCAACCCCCCCCAAAAAAAAAAAAAAAAAAAAAACACACGGAATATTGGAATTTGTTGAAATTTACTCTACACATGAGTCTATGGCTGTCTGATTTTTGTGATTTTTTTGTGGGTGAATTTTAAAGCATTTCTAGGGTGTCATCTGCAACCTTACGTGTAAGAGGAATATATAGCGTTTTCCTCCAAAAATGTATCTATGGTACGAAAAGACTGGCAGGGAAGCTAAGGTTTGACGTCCCCGCCGACTCATTGCAGATGGCCCTAACGAGCAGGTTATGGGGGGAAGGGCCAGCTATCCTAAGGAACAGCTGAACAGTCCAGCAGAACACGATTCAGACTGGGGAGCCTCTGATTTGATGTATCCCTTGACTGTGATGGACCTGTTACTGACATAAACAGATCCAGTAATAAATATAGTCCAAGGGAAGAGTTGCTCGGTGCACTGGAACTCAAGAAAAGCAAAGAAAATCTTTAGTGGCATATGTGACACCGTCAGCCGTGTGTGCTTGACAGCCTTTGTTCAGCCGTGGAAATATACTCTCGATGACCGCAGTATGTCGGGCATTGCCCTGCCTCAGATCTCAGTGGCTGAACCAGATTACATGGGCGTTGCTGAAAAAGAAATGAAACATTGCCGACATGCGCCCCCCCCCTCCCCCTCCCCGCTCCATTCCTCATTACCATGACGTCATCATAACAAACACGTGCGGCCCAGTCGCACATGCAGCAATTACCATACCCGTCGAGCAACTGACCGACTTTCAGGGACTTGCACTCTTGTCACATGCCGCTGGATAATTATCCTCCCCTGTTTCAACGTTACTCATCAGTGGACCCCCCTCCTCCCCCCTCCTCCCCCCCCCCTCCAACTTGCGTTGTGTTGTGTGCCGTTGGCACACACAATATTGCGTAGTTCTTTCTGTTACTGAACTTCATTTCACAAACAAAATCGATCTCGGATCTCTTTCTTTTCCCTCAACAAACAAAAGGTTGTACAGTGCTTCGTTGCGAGGGGCTTAGTCATCATCACCAGCACCACTATGTTCATCATCGTCGTCGTTGTCGTCATCATCGTCATCGTCGTCATCATTATCATCATCATCATCATCGTCGTCGTCGTCGTCGTGGGTCGTCTTTGTCGTCATCGCCGCCGTCATCTTTTGTCATTAGTACCGTTATCGTCGTAGCATTACAGCATTATCCCGACTTTCGAGACAGAAAAATCGCTGATGTAGGCAATGTTGTAATAATTCAGACAAAAAAAAGAAGAAGAAGAAAACCTCTTTGTCATGTGATCGTATGCTTAATGATAGCAATTATTCCTTGGCTCCAAAGCAGCACTGAAAGGCGGCTAAATGTCACAGACACTGGTCTGAACGTTAGAGGAACGGGTTTATGACCTTATCATATAGATGCTGGAGCAGCAAAAGTTGGCTGGCGGAGTTGTGAAAAACAACGACCCACAAACCTCTGGCGCGTGTGTGGTTGTAACTGAAACAAGAGGCAAAGAACAAGCGGCGTTGTACATCTCAGCGCGTACGTGATGGCTCTAAAGTTTGTGTGTGTGTGTGTGTGTGTGTGTGTGTGTGTGTGTGTGTGTGTGTGTGTGTGTGTGTGTGTTTAATGCAACATCGCTGTTGTATCCCGTTTATGGACTTATATATAATAATATCGTTTGTCATTATTGTAGACGTCTTGGAAGTTCGAAGACTTTATTGTAGTGACATCAGCTACCTGACTCGTAAGATGGTAAGCTGAGTTGTAAAAGGCATTGATCTATTAGGCGTTAGTGCCTTTGTTCTTATACTTGCAACGTTTAGAAGGTCAGTAACTCGTCCAAAGTTTTGTTGTGTTGTGTTGTGTTGGGTTGTGTTGTGTTGGGTTGGGTTGGGTTGTGTTGGGTTGGGTTGTGTTGGGTTGGGTTGGGTTGTGTTGTGTTGTGTTGTGTTGTGTTGTGTTGTGTTGTGTTGTGTTGTGTTTGGTTTGGTTTTGTTGTGTATGCGTGCGTGCGTGCGTGCGTGCGTGCGTGTGTGTGTGTGTGTGTGTGTGTGTGTGTGTGTGTGTGTAGAGAGGGTGGGTGAGTGGGGCAAGAGTAATCTTTCCATTGCTGCCTTGTTTCTGTTTTCGGCGATTCTTTGCTTGCTTTTTGTCCTCTTTTTTACTGCACTAACACTGGACACTGCAGACTGCGTGCCCACCTGTGCCGCCTTGGGCTGTCACACTCACCAGACTGCCTGTGCGGAACAGCCCCTCAAACCCCGGAACACATTCTGCAGTCCTGCCCCCTTTTCAAAGAAGCAAGGACACAACACTGGCCGAATGGAGCCACACTGGCAGAGAAACTCTGGGGCACCAAAACGGACCTCCTGAAGACCACTGCTTTTATAAAGACTACAAATCTAGTCATCTGAGGCAGAGTCCAGAACAGGGAACGCAGAAGCAGAAGAAGAACTGCACTAACAACCTTCTACTTTTTTTCCCTCCTGTGACAGTCCACAATCAACTGTTATTTCATATACTAGTGCATAATTTCCTATATTTCGTACTTCACACGCGCAGTCTACGGTTCTGAATCGGTTTACGCTAAGGTGAGAAAGTCGGGGGTTGAATATCACTTGACGTCACGATTTCAGGTCAACACATTGCCATGTTTACTGGAACATACCCCGATGAGTCACACCAATCAATGTTCCTCGTTCGAAGCTTTTGTGATCTCAGCTGTTTCCAACAGCGCCTCAGCGCTAGATAGCTTGCACAGTCTGTATATGAAACAGATTCGCGCAAAACATCATTTGCTTTGTCACACACACACACACACACACACACACACACACACACACACACACACACACACACACACACACACACACACACTGGCACACACACACACACACACACACACACACACACACACACACACACACACACCCCGCCGAGTCTTTCAGGAGCCACATGAAGACCCATCTTTTCTCAAAGTTCTGATGCAGGCTCCACCCCTCCCCTCCCCCTCTCCCCCCTCCTGCTCCTCTCCCCCCCCCCACACACACACACTTCTTTTTCCTGTTTTAGTTAAAACTTACTGCTCCCACTCGCCCCGCGCTACGAACAATGCTGCCCACGGAGTTGTTTTTTCAGCGCGTTACAAGACATCATCATCATAGTTTCACGGGGGAGGTGGATTAGTAAAGATGGCGTGGGCTTACTTCGACTCAAAAGTTTTGATAACTGCTCTATGGTAAAGCTATGTATATATGTATAATCGTAGCCCAGACTTTTGAATTAGGAGTAGACCCGGAAAAACTCCCCGCCATCTTGACTAACTCCCACGAGTTTGCAAAACACACACACACACACACACACACACACACACACACACACACACACACACACACACACACACACTCTCTCTCTCTCTCTCTCTCTCTCGTAAACACGACACAAAACAAAGTTGACTGGCTACGACAATGCAAGCGTTACGGTTAACTGGTTGTGACAAGAAAACAAAAATACACGATGTTTAAACAACAAAGCCAGAAAAACACTGCTACAGAAAGAGCTGTCCCGGAAGAGTGTCATTTTAGGCCTGTTGTGAAACTTTGCATAATCTGTCAGCACGAAGCCTTGTGTCTATTTGTGGAAGGAACATCTTCAGTCGATATGACAATACAGCTAGAAAAAACACATCTACACAAAGTGTTTCCCTGAAGAGTGCCGTTATCGGACTGCTGTAACAATGCCTTCAACCCATCAGCGCAAAGTCTTTTGTCTATTTTGTTGAAAGACTACTTTTGTGTCGTTATTTTGCTAATGGACGATGTTCTCTGGATGCTTTGTGTGTTGTGAAAAGAGCTTGGGAGATGCTGTTAAGATTGCCATCATGTCTGTTTTCTGGATCGAAGACTCTTTGTGCTTGTTTGTTGTTGGTTCCGTACTATTTGTTTCAGCTTTCTGTTCAGACTATCCGTGAATCTTTTCTGTGGCACTGTTCTGTCGTTTGTTTGCATGTTTATTTTTTGGCTTTTTTTCTGACTTTTCTTTCGGGTTTTTGTGTGTGTGTGTGTGTTTGTTCTGTTTGTTTGTTGTTGTTGTTGGGTTTTTTGTTTTTGTTTTGTTTTGTTTGTTTGTTTGGTTGGTTGTTTTGGGTTGTTTTTTTTTTTTTGTTTTTTTTTTTTTGGGGGGGGGGAGGAGGGGGGAGTAGTGTGTGTGTGTGTGTGTGTGTGTGTGTGTGTGTGTGTGTGTGTGTGTGTGTGTGTGTGGGGTGGGTAGCGGTGGATGGGTGGGTGGGTTGGTGGAGGGGGGGGGGGGCTATCATTGAGGAGCTATTCTGGTAAGCAGAGATGGGGTGATTGAATGCGCGGGAAAGTGGGCGGGAGGTTTATTTGGCCTACGCTCATTTTTCACTATTTTCACCATTACCTGGCAAGAGCCTTATTCACAAAGCCAACAAACATTGCCATTTTTCACTCTGCACACAAATTTTAAAAGGGGGCAACATTCTAATGTACTTTATTAGCGTAATTGTTACTACGTGCCCCAGAAGCTATCAGTGGCATGTAACCTGAGCCGACAAGGGAAACATAGCGGACGTCGTGTACGGACAGCTGCGTTTGCCTCGTCTTTACGGCCATCAAACTTCAGTGTGTTGTATTCGGAGGTCTACCAATCGCTCAGATAAACTATATTTAGAGTACAAGCGCAATTCTTTCAAAACAGATTTTTTTTTTTTTTTTTTTACGTAAAGCCTAGTCACGTAATGGTAGCCAGCATTAGTATCTTTAGAATAGCGGGCTACACGACGTTTGCTAGTGACATGCCGTAAATGAGTGTCTATCTGTCATAAACGAGTCGTATTCTGGCGTAAATGAGTGTCAGTCTGGCGTAAACGAGTGGTAGTCCGGCGTACATGAGTGTCCGTCTGACATAAACATGTGGTATTCTGGAATAAGTGAGTGTCCGTCTGGCGTAAACGAGTGGTATTCTGGCGTAAATGAGTGTCCGTCTGGCGTAAACGACAGGTATTCTGGCGTAAACGAGTGGTAGTCTGGCGTAAACGAGTGGTATTCTGGCGTAAACGACAGGTATTCTGGCGTAAACGAGTGGTAGTCTGGCGTAAATGAGTGTCCGTCTGGAATAAACAAGTGGCATTCTGGCGTAAGTGAGTGTCCGTCTGGCGTAAACGAGAGGTATTCTGGCGTAAATGAGTGTCCGTCTGGCGTAAACGAGAGGTACTCTGGCGTAAATGAGTGTCTGTTGTAAACGAGTGGTATTCTGGCGTAAATGAGTGTCCGTCTGGCGAAAACAAGTGGACGGTATTCTGGCATTAGTGAGTGTCCGTCTGGCGTAAACGAGTGGTAGTCTGGCGTACATGAGTGTCCGTCTGGCATAAACGAGTGGTAGTCTGGCGTAAATGAGTGGCGTGAATGAGTGGCCGTCTGGCATAAATGAGTGGTAGTATGACGTTAACGAGTGGTAGTCTGGCGTAAATGAGTGGCGTGAATGAGTGTCAGTCTGGCGTTAACGAGTGGTAGTCAGGCGTTAACGAGTGGTAGTCTGGCGTTAACGAGTGGCGTGAATGAGTGTCAGTCTGGCGTTAACGAGTGGTAGTCTGGCGTTAACGAGTGGTAGTCTGGCGTTAACGAGTGGTAGTCTGGCGTTAACGAGTGGTAGTCTGGCGTAAATGAATGTCCGTCTGGTGTAAACGACTGGTAGTCTGGCTTTAACGAGTGGTAGTCTGGCGTAAATGAGTGTCCGTCTGGCGTAAACGACTGGTAGTCTGGCGTTAACGAGTGGTAGTCTGGCGTAATTGAGTGTCTGTCTGTCGTAAACGAGTGGTATTCCGGTGTAAATGCGTGTGATAGGTTGTCGCTGCCCGCTTATCAAGTCACAGAATGCAGCCTGCAACATTGTATTGTCCAGCATGATCACACTGACTGGCTTACATCACGACTGATTATATACGCGAGACGAAAGACATTCGTCTGTTTCTGTCTCAGGTTGCTGATTAATGCTTTGCTCGTGCATGCATCTCATTTCTTGTCAGTGCAGGTAAGGTATATGTATACGTACAGCAGTGTCACCCTCACGGCGGGCAGGAGGAGCACGTGTCGGGTTTTCTTGCTGACTTGGCGTTTTCAGAATTTCATTTGCTGTGCAGCCAGTCACACATGACGTGACACTTTCGTTTGGGGGAGCCGGGGTGGCCGAATGGCAGAGCGTTGGACTTCTAATGCTCGGGTCATGAGTTCGTATCCTGGCTGCGGCCAGATATTTGTGCTGTCTTTTTCCTCGTTGCCCCGTCTTTGATATCACCCGTATGTGGTGGAGAAGGACGTTAAACCGCCAAACCCCACCCCACTTTCGTTTGTGACCACTCGTAAAGGTTTAGAAAGACAGCTGGGCGTTTGCAAGAAGATGGCACGCTCTGGAAGGGGGGGGGGGTGAGGGGTATGTGTGTGTGTGTGTGTGGGGGGGGGGTCCTGCAGGCGTATGGACACAAATTGCGCATGGGGGTCAAGTTTGGTTGGTGTTAGTTGGAAGTATCTTGTTTTGCGAGCGTGCTAGGGTGAGTGAGTTTTTCGGCCTTTAAGCCGCGCAAGCCACAAAGACTAATTCGCGGCTCATTACCAGTGTGCTAGTTTGTAGTGATTTTTGTTGTCACTGACGAAACACGTGATTTTCCTGATTTTTGTATTTGGTAGGGCAAGGTGCATGCCAGGGGCCGGTAGCAAGAGCGGGAGGCAAGCTGCCAGTGAAGCTGGGACTTTTTGTGCACATGATAGGCACAGTTGACGTGAGTGGATTTGGAAGGTGTCTTTCTGACCTAAACAGAAAGTAGACTAGCACCACTCCAGTAAGACCTGAACCGCGAAAAGAAGACAGTCATTTCAAGGTTTTTTCTTTTTTTAAACTCCTGTCAGCCGGGTACGTGCCCTTGAATGGTCTGTATATGATAATTCATTTTTCTAGACTGAAGCAATTTTAGGGGTGACTATGCTGCCTGAGGCTTATAGGGATTATACAGGAATTTTTAGGCTTCGTGCGTGTGTAGTCTTTGACCTGCAGTATTCATAGAAACGTCCACTGTGCCATCGTGCACACAATGACGTAAGCGCCCCCGGAGCTGCGAACATGCGCTGTACATCGGATACCGTGGCCATCTGGTCGGAGCGCTGAGTCAGCATCTATTTTTGCCTCGGCCGCCTTCCTGCCTGCTCAGTCCAATCGCCATGACCCACGCATCGATCTAGCGGCACGACCACCACCACCAGCACCGCTTACCACGACCTCCTTGCAGCAGCTACCACAACGACAACCGCATAGTTCATAGTACACGTGCCACTCTGTCATTCAGCCGTTGGTTACTGACAGTCTGCAAGGTCTAACATGTTCAGTCAATACAGTCTCTTAAAGGGGCTAACGCTGTCACTTTCATGTTCGCAGATCGTTCTGGGCCCGTATGTAAAACTCGAGGTTAATTTAACCCACGGCCGGCTACGGGCCTAAGCCAGACTAGGACCAAAGAAACCCCAAAACAAAATTAAATAAAACTTGAAAGGAAGCGAAGAAAGAAAGACAAAACTCCTTCTATAACGGCATAGGCACCTTCCTGGAATGGACCCGCTTCCTCATTTAAAAAAAAACAAACTTAACCCTAGTGCTAGTTTAGTTTTAGGTTAGACTCTTATCCGGGGCTAAACTCCCTAACCCTGACTTTTACATCCGGGCCCTGAGCTGTTTTTTGTGGTATCTATCATCACACCACCCACTGAGACGCCTGCACAGTGACAGCCGGCGTCTGTAATGCTGAGCCTACAGAAGCGTACTTGATGACGCGTGGACCACAGTCACAGAGCGCTCCAGTAGTGTAACAACAGTCGCAAAATTTGAATCAGTGTTCGACTGCTCGCGGCGCAGAGTGAAAACGACATTGTATCGCGTTAAGAGCTGTACTAATCATCAAGATAGAGTATTGCCGGCGTACAGGCGCACTCACGAGCGAAACTGTTCCAAAACATAAGTTGGCTTAGCAAAGATGGACTTAGCCCGTGTGAAGGTGCGGCCGGCTTCGCACTACTCCGCTGCTCAGTGTCGCTTGACATATCATTATCGGGAGCCTCATTGCACCTGTGATTTTAACTTCTTCATTTGAGATGCTGTCGCTCAGTGTGCGGGTGTCTAGTCACTGGTGTGATGCTAAACTACAGCGAAAACAGCTCAGAATGATCTGTGAGCATCAAAATAATAAAGATTGGTATGGTATGGTATGGTATGGTATGGTATGGTATGGTATGGTATATTTCTCCTCCGCGCACATATCCATCTCTGCTGAAATGCTCACGGCGCCGCAGGGCTGGAGGACGAAGCAGTGAAAGCCTGCTGCCGCTAAGCGCTACTTTCTGTGCAAACCTCCACCCTGCTATTCACTCTGGCGCGTGCGATAGTATTTCTGTTTACCACGACACCGGCCACAGCCTACTCTTTTAGACTGGGCCTTTGAATTGAGTGAGTGAGTGAGTGAGTGAGTGAGTGATGGAACAGTCTGGCAGTTGTAAAAGTTTCCAAACATAACATTATTACAATCACTTTTGAGATCATTATTATGAGGCCGCGTAAAAAGCTAAAGAAGCATTTCCATTTTTCAGCCAGATTTGGACACCGAGTAGTGTCTTTTATTTTATGTTTTCTTTCTTCCTTTCTCTGGCTTCTGCATCTTTAATGTATAATAAAGAACCCTTCGATTCTTTCGCTTAGTGGAGCTACGTTCAGGAAATGACCGCCCGCTCGCCCAAGCAAAGCAGTCGGGGGGGAAACCAGATTCTCCTGTGAACCGATACTAATGCAAGCGACTGGAAAGCCGATCCAGAGCAAATCTTTCTCAGTCAGTCCACGAACGTGTCCTTTTCCATGGTCATTCGGTAAAAGGACTGAAACGCTATGAATTTGTGAAGCAAGTAAGCCCTTTTTATTTTTTTGACTAACGGTTCTTGGTTGTTGGGTTGTTGGGATGCGGCAGATTCAACGACAAAAAGCAAGACTGTGACGTTTCTCCAGACAATACATACTTTCGCGCACACAGTGACGTAACGAAAACTGCG
>JACVVK020000024.1:2405000-2452500 GCA_018292915.2 Batillaria attramentaria
TCACACGTTTAGAACCGTGGTCTGAATCATTCAGCCTGTATACATGCTCTTGATGACGATGGTAAGGCGACGATGACGATGCTGCTGCTGCTGCTGCTGCTGATAACGACGACGCTGCTGCTGTGATGATGATGATGATGATGACAACGATGCTGCTGCTGCTGCTGCTGATGATGATGGTGAAGACTTGACACTGCGCATGGCTCCACCCTGAGTGTTCATGGCGCCTAGGGAAAGGTTTTGAAAGAAAGATTCTATCTGCATAGACAGAGGAGGGTGGGGGTGGGGGTTTGGGGGTTTAACGTCCTTTTCCACTACATACAGGTGATATCAAAGACGGGGCAACGAGGAAAAAGCCAGCACATAATTATATTTGGCCCCAGCCGGGATACGCCGGAACTCACGACCCGAACATTAGAAGTCCAACACTACCATTCGGCAACCCCTTCTCCCCGCATAGACACAGGAAATGTTACAGCTTCTAGAGGGATGAAAGCTTAATTTAAAAAATAAAAAATACTGCCCCCCCCCCCCCCCCCAAAAAAAAAAAAAAAAAATGTATCTTGATGTATTGCCAGGCATGAGAAGTACATTTACTTCACAATTTGCATTGTACGCTGTGACGACAAATAAGCATATCGACCACACATACACATACACTGACACGCTTGTCCCAAAACAGGCCAAGCAAACAAGAAAAAGCTCTGAAGCCGAAGTATAAACAAACCAGTATCTTTTTTTTTTTTTTTTTTTTTTCAGACGTGAGGAAAGCATTGACAAGAACATTTCATGTCATTTAAGCCGCTAACCTGCACGGCACCACGTGAAAATGATGACAGCCGTTCACATGGGACCCGCTTCCCATTAGCACGCAAATCTGAGTTCTGCGGTTCCACAAAATAATGGAGAATTCAGACCCAACCCTGTTCCGGGTCCATCGATAACTCTACGCCCCTGCGACGACGACCAAGTCCGTCGGGCTAACCGAGACCGAGCCGAGCTAAGTGATACGTAAAGAAGGAAAAAACAAAAACTACTCAGTGACAAGGAAAGTGGACAGTTGCGAACAACTCTGAGGTCCCAGTGTTATTTCACAGTGTGCACAGAAGCGGTGAAAACTGTCGTATTCACCAGCACAGTACATTCTCAGCCTGTTTCGAGAGTATTGCCTGAATGAATTGTCTCCCTTGCCGCAACAAGCACGCATTTTTCGTGGCAGAGCACAAAGCTGCAACGAAAAATGCATGAATGCTGCGGGTCAGTGTATGCACGGGGGACAACTCGTGCATTCAATAATCTCGAAACAGGCTGAGAATTTACTGTGCTGGTGAATGCGGCAGTTTTCACCGCTTCTGTGCACACTGTGAAATAACACGGGGACCTCAAAGTTGTTCCCAACTGTCCACTTTCCTTGTCACCGAGTATTTTTGATTTTTCCTTCTTAGGTATCACTTAGCTCGGCTCGGTCTCGGTTAGCCCGACTTGGCTGTCGTCGCAGGGGCATGGAGTTATCGACGGGCACCCGGAAAAGGGTTGATACAGACCTGGTCGCAGACGATTAAATTACGGTCAGCTTCCGGTTCTAGCCTCTGGTTTAGGCAAGTTATGATTTGTAAGCTTTACTCCCTTCTACACACACACACACACACACACACACACACACACACACACACACACACGCACGCACGCACGCACGCACACACACACACACACACACACACACACACGCACGCACGCACGCACACACACACACACACACACACACACTGTATCAAGGAGCATAGAGTCAGGCTGCTTTGGTGTAGTTCGCCCCCTTGTGTGATTTGCACCTCGTCGGTTTATATACACTATGATACGACACAGCGATTGCACCGTGTACACAAGGTAACCCAACCCTAAACCTAACCCTAACCCGAAGCCTAACCTTAAAACTAACCCCTAAACCGAACTAAACAGGTGAATTACACTACATGAATGTGGCTGTCTTGGAATAGTTCGTCGGCTTATTAAAAAAAAAAAAAAAAATCTATCGCACGAAAACTTGAAAGCATGCTCCCTTCTTAGAGTGACCGTTTTGCACTGGCCTAAAGCCGATAGGCAGACAGACACCTGCAGAAAGATCGAACTCACCAGCTGAGAAAGACTGCCTCGTGTGATTCACGCCAACAAGACATGTAAAAACTGCCTTGTGAAGATGATTCGATCACCAGCTGTTGTATGCGGGCGTTCCATACATTTTGTTTTTCAATACAGATTATACCACGAGAGCAGTGAGAAGTGAGAGTTGGTGTGACTTCTACCTCCAGACGAATCTTTGGTCACTCACGTCTGTGGCATATGGTATGGTATGGTATGGTATACTTCTCCTCGGCGCACATATCCATTTGAAATGCTCACGGCGCCGCAGGGCTGGAGGACGAAGCAGTGAAAGCCTGCTGCCGCTAAGCGCTACTTTCTGTGCAAACCTCCACCCTGCTATTCACTCTGGTGCGTGCGATAGTATTTCTGTTTACCACGACACCGGCCAGAGCCTACTCTTCTTCGAAAGATGGACGTGGGACTTTTAGCGTGCACACTTGATGTATGTGCGTGCGTGTGTACACGAAGGCGAGACATAGTCTGCCATTGCTCGCGATGTACGGACACAAACTGAGCGTGGGGGCCAAGCGCTGTGTTGATTTGAAGGGTGTGTGGGTGGGTGGGAGCTTAACGTCCTTTTCCACCACGTATGGGTGATATCAAAGACGGGACAACGAGAAAAAGGTCAGTACAAATATTTGGCCCGAGCCGGGATTCGAACTCACGACCCCAGCCGCATTGAAAGTTCAACGCTCTACCATTCGGCTATCCCGGCTCCCCTTGATTGGAAGGACCGACCCTGTTTTGCGAGTGTGCTAGTTTGTAGTGGTTTTTGTTGTCACCAAAAAGCGTGATTTTCGTGATTTTCGTATTTGGTAGGACAAGGTGTACGCCAGGGGTTTGCAAGAGGAGGCAAGCTGCCAGTGAAGCTGGGACTTTCTTGCGCAGAAGAGAGGCAAAGGCGACATGAGTGGATTTGGGTGAAGTGGCTGTTTGGCCTGAACAGAAAGTAGACTAGTACTACTGCAGTGATCGAGGCCTGAGCGGAAAGGAGACATTCAAATCTTTTTCAGTAAAACTCATTCCTGTCATGTACGTTCGAACCCCGGCTGGGGCCAAATATTTGTGCTGGCCTTTTTCTCGTTGCCCCGTCTTTGATATCACCCTTGGTGGAAAAGGATGTTACCCCCCCCCCCCCCTGTCATGTACGTTCGCTCGAGTGGTCTGTACGTTTTTGTTTCTAGATTGCAGCATATTTTTTCTGATTGCCCCAATAATCTACGCCGCGTAAACCAGAGCCTCACATCACAGGGAATATCGCTCAGCAGTTTTAACGAGGCTCATGATGGGTTACGTAAACCGCGAGATGAAAGGACAGAGAATTAAGCGCTATGGCCGCATATTGCGCCAGCCTGTCATCCCACTGAATGCCTGCTATTTGATGGTTTATGACCTCAGCTTGTCGATAGCAAGAGAGGAAAGCTGTTTTCGAGCTGGGGTCACTCACTGCCAGAGACGGGCATCCATGGTCGTGAGCATGCGGCGATGATTGTGTAGAGATGAGAATGTAATGGCTGGTGTTTTAATACTGTTTTCTGTTCCGCCGCTATGCGCTGTGTGTGTGTGTGTGTGTGTGTGTGTGTGTGTGCGTGTGTGTGTGTGTGCGCATGTGCGTGCGCGCGCGTCACTGTGTGTGTGTGTGTGTGTGTGTGTGTGTGTGTGTGTGTGTGATCTTCTTTTCCTTCACACACACGCACGCGCGCGCGCACGCACACACACACACACACACACACACACACACACACACACACACACACACGGAAGTTGACAACTTGGCAAACAAGAATAAACCAACCAACCAACCAACCATCCAACCAAACTGAAAAAACAAACAAACTCAGTGACGGGCAATCCAACGTTTCACCATTCGGTTGTTCTGGTCAGTTCCCACAAACAAACAAACAAATACATTCTGATTGCTGTAATTTTTCATGGTAACCCCTTCCTGACTGACGGCCAGCACGGTTGTGTTATCTCACATAATCAGTACCCCTGAACTTTGCACCCACAATTCAAGCTAAGGTAATTTCATCAGCAGTTTGTCCCTGTTGTGTGAAGAGCTCTCCACTGGGCTTGTGCTGTAGCGTGCGAAACGCTGCGTTATCAGCGGTCAAGTTTGCTTTGGCTAGGCCACTGGAATGTTGGATCTGTCGTTAACGTCATCTGCATAGCCACGGGCACTGATAGATCGCGAGCGCGCGCGCACCGGCCGGCACACACACACACACACACACACACACACACGTACAGACAGACAGACAGACAGACACACCGGCACACACACACACACACACACACACACACACACACACACACACACACACACACAACTAGTCGCCACCCCTACTCTTTCAATCGTGAACATCGTGCCGTAATGTCTAATTGAGATCAGTCAGTGACTCAGTGTCTGATGACCTGGTTACCGACCGAGCTACAACGAAAATATTTTAGATTCTCTCTGTGTGTGTGTGTGTGTGTGTGTGTGTGTGTGTGTGTGTGTGTGTGTGTGATACCTCATTTCTAAAAATGTGACTGACCAGCTGACGGTACATTATGCTGACTAGCACGCTTCCGTCATGCATAGGAGAATCAGTTTCCGAAACGGGAGGAAATAAATTACGTGAAACGAGGAAGAAGTCTACAAAACGGGCGAATGAGCAAGGGATCGGAAACGAGGGGGGGGGGGGGGGAGGGGGGAGGGGGAGTAAACTCCGAGGACCCCTGAACTGGCAGGGGGGGGGGGGGGGAGTAAACTCCGAGGACCCCTGAACTGGCAGGGGGGGGGGAGGGGGAGTAAACTCCGAGGACCCCTGAACTGGCAGGGGGCAGGGGGGGGGGGGAGTAAACTCCGAGGACCCCTGAACTGGCAGGGGGGGGGGGGGGGAGTAAACTCCGAGGACCCCTGAACTGGCAGGGGGGGGGGGGAGGGGGAGTAAACTCCGAGGACCCCTGAACTGGCAGGGGGGGGGGGGAGTAAACTCCGAGGACCCCTGAACTGGCAGGGGGGGGGGGGAGGGGGAGTAAACTCCGAGGACCCCTGAACTGGCAGGGGGGGGGGGAGGGGGAGTAAACTCCGAGGACCCCTGAACTGGCAGGGGGGGGGGGGAGTAAACTCCGAGGACCCCTGAACTGCAGGGGGGGGGGGGGAGGGGGAGTAAACTCCGAGGACCCCTAAACTGACAGGGGGGGGGGGCGGGGGGGGGGTTACCAAGTTATTTAAAGGGGCTTGTGCTACCATTTTTACACTCACAAATCATTCTGAGCTGTTTTCGTGGTATCTATTATCACACCAGATAGACACCTGGACAGTGACAGCGTCTGTAATGCTGGCACTGAGCCAAGCTGCAAGAGAAACGTACTCGATGGCGTGGCGGCCACTGACACTGAGGGCTGCAGCAGTGTAACAGCAGTCCTAGACTGATTTGAATGTTCGACCGCTAACGCAAAGCGTAAACATTGTAACGCATTGAGAGCTGTACTAATCATCCAGATAAGAGTATTTGAGCGTAAAGGCGCATTCAGGAGCGAAACTGTTCAGAAACAGAAGTTTCTTAGCTAAGTTTCATAAGTTGGCACAGCAAAGATGGAATTAGCCCGTTTAAAGACAACAACTGAAACTGAAAATGCGCACCAGCTAGCTGTAAGTAGTACGGGAAACAGTGAAGTGATTATGAAAAGCCGAAGCATAACATCCCCCACCACTCCCCGCTAGCACCCCCCCTCCCCCACCCCCGCACCATACCCCCTCCTCCAAGGCACACCCTCGGCAGTCTAACCCATATTCATTATCTGAAACCCGTAAAGGCTTTGCGAAATTTTAGATTTCAGGCTTGAGTCACGTAGAGACGGAAAGTTAGAGTCAGAAAAATGCGATGGTGGATCAGTGGTAAACCCCCCCCCCCCCCCCCCCAAAAAAAAAAAAAATAAATAAATAAATAAATAAATAAAACCAAAAAAAAACCAACCAACCAAACAAACAAACAAACAGAAAACAAAAAGCAAAAAAACAAAAACAAAAAACCAAAACAACACAACAACAACAACAAACAAACAAAAACAAACAAAAACTTCCCTAAACAACAAATCAAACCAAAAAAACAAAACAAAACAAAACAACTAAAAACTGCCTCACTTATTTTCCTTTGTTGTGATACAGATTGCGACTGACCACTTCTAAGGGCAGCGATCACTATAAATTACAGTTTCTTCATCATGGACTTTGGACCGCTTCACTGAGTTGACTGACCGAGTGGACTTCAGATCGACCACACCCTCTTACATCAGCGTCAACGACACACTTCTCAGTTCCTAGAGGCGACCAGACCACAGCCACATGATCAGTTTACGCAACCCACGACCAACTGTAGCCAACACAGAGAGTATGGATACCAGCGTGGTATCAGAACAATCATGCTCTCTGCCAAAACTGACTGAGGCCGCTAGCTAGGGCGCTGACCGGCCACTCACCGGTCGGTGTAGTATAACACGACCCCCCCCCCCCCCCCCCACTTCTAAAAAATACCTACCCCCCTAACATAAAAAAACACCCTACCCTCCACCCTGTCCCCCGATGATATTAAATGTCAGTAATGGACCTCCGGCGTCCAACAATTACAATCAGAGGGCGTAATTACTGTACCCCGGCAATCCGAGGCTGCTGCACCGTTTCCCGTCTTCCTTGAATACTCCGGATGTTACCGGCTTATAGAGCTCTGTTGACTGTCCCTGTGTAACTTGTACACGGCACGTAATGGTTTGGGTGTCGCTTTACCACACAAGAGCACAAATTGTAGTCCGGTAACTTATTTTTTAAAAGTCTTAAAACTCGGATCTTTACTACAGACCAGAGTAATCTCGCTTGATCTCCCTTGGCACGGCAAACAATTACGGCTTTGCAAAAATGTGTTTCAGTTGGTTGATTGTTTGCCGTCAGAGTTCAAACTGACAGAGTCGTACACAATACCAATATGGTCTAAAACGTCAGAAGTAATGAAAAATATTCAGCTGACTAAGTGTCGAGCCCAGCAATGATTACAGAGAGTTTCCAATAACACTGATTGAAATTAATGGACCGGGGGAAAAAGGGGGGGGGGCGGGGGAAGGGGCGGTCCAAGTATTACGGGGGGTGTAACAATTTTATGACACCGGAACATGTAATCTTTCTTGCATCAGCACGGATTCACTGGGTCAGCGCTTCTCACCGGCCGGGCCGAGGTCACTAGAGAGGTCGAGGCGCTGTGGCCGAGTTTGCGGCCGGCCCGGCCGGTCAGCCGGCAGTTTGACCGATAATCCGCGGTGGTCAGAGAAGTTGGAGAACGGATGCGCCAGCGACAAGCCGGTCACCCGGGCGATTACACTGATAGACATCTACACAATCACAGGCTATAGTGCATGAGTGCTGTGGTTTGTTTGGCTGGTTGATTTGAACGACTCGTAATTGCTCCATGACGCGATCCGTCCGGCCTTTGCTAAAGCTCAGGGACGGATCTGCGTCATGGAGCAAATACTCGTCGGTATTCAACCACGTCATATGGTGAAACAGCTAATTAGAGCTCGGAACAGCCTGAGTACTATGCACTGACTACCCTCTGAAGGTTGCGCGGATTAAAAAAAATAATAATAAAAATAAAGGATTTTACTCAGGGTTGACCGCAACACTGCCTGACTCCCTGATATTCGCGACGCGCAAGGCCATCTGTTGCCGGGCTGTCAGATGCTGTCACTGTGCGGTTGTCTAAGTGCTACAAACTGAGCTCAGAACAATTCGTGAGTAGTAGAATCATGTCTCCGTTTCGCTTCGTTCTCTCTTGGTGGAGGAGCCGGGGTGGTCGAATGGTAGAGCGTTGGGCTTCTAATGCTCGGGTCGTGAGTTCGATCCCGGCTGGGGCCAAATATTTGAGCTGGCTTTTTCATCGTTGCCTCGTCTTTGATACAGGGCCGTAGCAGCCCTACCGGCCACTCCGGCCATGGCCGGACCACTTTTTGGCAACAAAAAAGCCCCCCCCCCAAAAAAACAAAAACAAAAAAAAAACAAAACAAAACAACAACAACAACAAACAAACAAAAAACCCAAGTAACATTGTTTGCTTAAGTAACATTGGGTTACTGAGGGGATATGCAGTAGTAGTGTAGTTGTTCCCCCCCCCCCCCCCCCCGCTTTTCACTTTCTTCGGGGAAAGCCCTGCTTCCCCCCCCCCCCCCCCCCAAGTTTTTCACTTTCTTCGGGCAAAGTCCTCCCTTTGTGCACCGCAAAAAATTCCTTTTTATTTATTTTTTATGGCCGGAGCACTGCTTAGGAGCTGTGCTACGGCCCTGTGATATCAACCTATGTGGTGGAAAAGGACGTTAAACCCCCAAACCCCCACCCACCCACCCCTCTCTTGGTGGCCGCCACCGTGACAATGGGGTCAGACCGATTTACTGGGTAAGGGGCCAAGGGCGTTTGGCTTAGCAGAGAGAGCGGATCGATTGATGCCAGAATCTGACCCGTGCTGAGTGGAGAAATTGGCCTGTTCTGGTCAGTGGCTGGACATCGATTACCCTATCGTACTCTCTCTCTCTCTCTCTCTCTCTCTCTCCTGGTTGAACAGTCCTCACCTGAGGAGCAAGCAGCACTTTTTGAACAGTGCCGAGTTTTGACTGAGTTGCCTCTCTGTCTCTGTTAGTCAGTCTGTATGTCTGTCTCACTCTCTCTCACACTGTCATTGTCATTGTCAATGTCACACACACACACACACACACACACACACACACACACACACACACACACACACACACACACACGCACACACACACACACAAGCACTCACGCACGCGCGCGGGCGCACACACACACACACACACACACACACACACACACACACACACACACACACACACACACACAAACTTCTGCATTCCCAAAATGTTCCACAGCCGATCGGCGAGGTGGGGAACATGCGAGTTAGTGAGTAAGTCAGTGTGTGTGGGAGAGGGGATGGGGGGGGGGGGTGTGATTTGCGTGTTGTACAACCAGCAAGAAAATAACGACACGGCCAGGCGGAACCTGCAACAGCGTGTGCATGTGACCGCCGCATGACTAACACTGACAACAATCATCTTTTTCACCAGCCAGCGTGTCCCATAATCATGCATGTAGTCGACATATATCATATCATGTTACACCCGGATGCGTGTGGTATCGACCTGCACATATGTTTTGCACAGCCACTGACTGTCCCGGCGCCCCCAAACGTATTATGCAATGACCTCACTCAAGCCCTGGAATTCCCCCAGGCCCCCGTATGACCTATTCATGTGTGCACTTCGAAAGCAGTAATCTCCGGTCTAGCGGTAGGTAATATAACTTATCTTGATGAGAATGTACCGATAAATAGACTCGACAAGATTTATTGCCTAATAAAGACTGTCCGATTTTTTATTTTATTTTTTTTACTCTCCGAGCACTCTCCAGAGTTATTTGTTTGGAGTTTATAAAGCTCGTCTCTGCTACACTGAACAGTTTATTTTGGCCTCTGCGGACATATTTTGGGATAAACAGACTCGACAAGATTTAAAAGACTGTCCGATTTTGTTTTTTTGTTTTTGTTTGTTTGTCTCCAAGCACTCTCCAGAGTTATTCGTTTGGAGTTTATAACGCTCGTCTCTGCTACACTGTACAGCTTATTTTGGCCTCTGCAGACATATTTAGGGAAAGAGAAACAGCTAACCTAGCTGAATGTCTAACTGAACACTATTCAGTCCAGACAGACTACCAGATCGACCACCTCCGGCATAATAAATAGATCAAATGTAGCGGTTCAGCGTTTGCCCGGTTTTAGAAATTTTCAGAATAGTTGATCTGGAATGACTGAGGCATGATATATCCTGCTCAACTTCTGTGTAATGGTTGACATAATTATCTAAAGAGGATCTCTTCCGTTTCAAGCTGTTGTACAACAAGCAGCCTTTTCAATCCTGCCTCTATTCAACAGCCAACATGGAAATGAGGCCGTGACTTTTTTTTTTCTTTTTTTTTTTGGTACGACTTTATTATCCCTTTCGGGAAATTCGGGCTGCTTCCTTCCTCCCCCGGGGGAAGCGCGTCGCCGGGGTGCAGCGTCACCCAATACCTATTTGCGAGCAGTGTTTTAACTCAATTCCTACCAAGTAAGTTTGGGGTTGTGCACCGGTGGCCTCACACACACACACACACACACACACACACACACACACACACACACACACACACACACACACACACACACACACACACCGCACACACACACACACACACACACACACACAATCCGCACACACACAATCCGCACACACACACACACACACACACACACACACACACACACACTGACACACACACACACACACACACACACACACACACCGCGCGCGCGCGCGCACGCACACACACACACACACACACACACACACACACACACACACACACACACACACACACACCGCACACACACACACACACACACACACACACACACACACACACACACACACACACACACAATCATAGGTAATGTATGTATGTATCCGTGGATTTAAATTTGGCTTTGTGGAAGTGTTGCACTTTAATTATACTCGTGTTTGCTGCAGTAAGACCCGTCAATGAACCGCTAATCTTGCCTGATTTTCTCCTACAGGGTCAAAAACGTGGGATACTCGTTTGCGGTACGAAACTGATGTGCTAACTGTGAAGCACGCATACTTTAACAAAATATGTGTGTGTCTCGAAATGATACCAACACTCCACATTTTTTTTCTTCCGTAACCGTAACTTTGTGTGTGTGTCATTTTAACAATAACAATAACAATGACCACAACAATAGAGTATGCGCAACACACAAAGCAGCGCAAACTGTTTGCGTTTGTGGGAAACATTTCCGTCAATGATGTTAATGGTTTGTTGTTGTTGTTGTTGTTATTGTTGTTGTTAACGTTGTTTTGGCAAATCTCCTTTTTTTACAAACACACACAATACAATACAGTACACTACGCATCACAATACAGTCTATATAAAAAGGAAAGGAAAGAAAGAAAACGACAACAACAAAAACAAACATATCCAATACATCCCTAAGTAAGTCATTAAGATATAAGTAAATCAATAAAGGAAGAAACACATACACAGTAACAGGCAACACTGTGACCACCCAAAGCTGTGTAAAGGGAAGAACCGCCACATTTTTACACGATGCTTTGTTTTCCTCACCGGAATAGCACTCAAACACTTGCATCCGTTTTAACTATATCGCTTGAAAAGGAAACGGTAATGACTGCGAAGTGGTTACAAGTTAAGCAAATAAAAGCGACATAAAAGGGACAGAAACCACTTAACTTTCACAAAGGACGGCACAGGTCAACGTTTCGGCTTTCGCCTTCCTCAGGACACAAACAAATGGGACATAACTTCAACAACAACAACAAAAAGGTAACTCTGCGGACGTACTGACATACACGGCGCGGGGGAAAAAAAAACAAACAAAAAACGCTGGGCGAGAAAAGGACCAGAAAACAATAGTTAAAAATATCACAACGTGTATGTCAGTACGTCCGCAGAGTTACCTTTTGTTTGTTTGTTGAAGTTATGTCCCATTTGTTTATATCGCTTGAGTTACGATAATGGCAAAGTGTCTTCAGACGACACAGTAACCCGGGCGACTGAACAGTCAGGTAGGTCAAGGATACACTGATAGGCAGAAGGGAAATTGATTTTCCTCATTGAGTCAGCGCGAAACTAGGAAGTCGGTCACAGAAGTGTCTGAACTGAGTCTGTGAAAACGATTACGTAACTATACATTCAAGCAGGCGCCGTCAGTTTGTGTTTTAGTACCTGTTTACGTGTCGCGTTATACAGTCAGTCGACAAGATGCACGAAGCGAAGTGTGTGTGTGTGTGTGTGTGTGTGTGTGTGTGTGTGTGTGAGAGAGAGAGAGAGAGAGAGAGAGAGTGAAACATGCTGTACGTAAACAGGTAGGAAAAGATCGTTTACGTAGATCGTTTTCTGAGGAAAAAGGTGTGGTATGGCTGTACGTAGGGTAAAACCCAGCATGAATGGCTTGAGGACAGGCACTGCGCCAATATTAGACAACAGATATTATTCTACTGGTGGTGTAGGTTCTAGGGTTCAGTTTACAATGCTGCACTGATTCGAGGTACTCGAGGTACGTGAAGGAGTTTTCATCAGTAAAACTTATAGTTATTGATTGGATCGCGCTGTGTGTGTGTGTGTGTGTGTGTGTGTGTGTGTGTGTGTGTGTGTGAGTGAGTGCGTGAGTGAGTCAGTGTGCGTGCGTGCGTGCGTGCGTGTGTGTGTGTGTGTGTGTTTGTGTGTGTGTGTGTGTGTGTGTAAGAGGCTTGGAGTTTGACAAGTCGACGATTTGAAAGATGGAATTATCACTTCAATGACTGTTTCGATTAGTGAGTGTGTGAGTGGATGCCGCTTGAGTGATTGAGTGAGTGTGTTGAGAGCAAGGTCGTCACTGCGAGCAGTGGTTAAAAGGCATCTTCGTGCGGAAACTTTTGTTACCCCTGCCCCCTCTCTCTCTCTCTCTCTTCACTCCCTTCGTGCCTATTGTCCATTGAGGCAACAATCCAATGCACGGTCTATTAATGGATTAGCCTGTCAGCGTGTCAGAGCGAAATTCACGAGATTACACGAATTGACCGTTCAGAGCCGACGAAGCAGAATGATTGCTGTTTGACTTACTTGTACCTGATGTGGACAAATTAGTGGTGGCATGAGGGAGGGGGTGGGTGGGGTTTAGGGATGGGGGTGCGGGAGGCAGGGGAAGGGGAGAGGGGGAGACCAAAGAAGAGAACTGTCTCAAGAGTAAATGCATAAGTACACTGTACTTCATGATGGGGAAAAAGGACGTTATAATGAATGTGCAGTTGCTCAAGAGGCGGCATAGTGCGTCCAACGACGGGCTGACACTAGTGACAGCTACAAGCTGCATGTAAGCTCAATATTGATATTACACGCGAAAATAGGATGTCAGTCGGAAAATAGCGAGGAGAGTCTACCTTCAAAAACATGTCAATAGCCACACACACACACACACACACACACACACACACACACACACACACACCGCGTGAACAGGATTACTGTCTACATTATTATACTGTCTTAGTGTCTCGACAACAGAACGTGCGCTGCAAATCAGTATTTGTTTTGAGTCCACAAACTGGGACCGCGTGAAAGTTAAACACACTTTCGCCACACGGTCGTATTAACTTTTGCTTGACATGGTTTTAATTTCTGAAAAAAAAATAAAAATCTGGACTTTGTCATCTGAGTCATGAGCGATTTTAATATGTCCCTTTACATCTCTATCAGTGCGTCATTGTTGAAAAAGTCGTATACATCCTCACGTGATTTGTGAAATGAAAAAAAAAGTGTTGTGTTATGCACGGCCGCGTGCAGATCCCTTGTGTCGTCTGCAACCTGATGAACACAATGTTGTAGGGTGTTGATCAGACATTACTGTTTCGCTTTCACGCTTTCAGTTTGGCTCAGCGGTGTGTTTCACCCCAACATCTATTTGTACAAACGGAGGCTTAGAAAAGGGAACTATTCAGTACCGTGCTTGCTAAAAAAAAAAAAAAAAAAAACCCTGTCAGTAAATATAGGTATGGAAGTAGAATGAACCTTGATTTAGGTTCGAAAAAGAAGTCAGCTTAAGAAAACTGTGATTCAAATCGGTTATTTTAAATTCCGCAAATCTATCATTAACTGTCGCGGTATGCACAGACACACGTATACACCAGCACGCATACACCCAAACTCTTGTACAAATACACTCAAAGAGAAAGCACACACGCTAACAAACACTAGGTAACGTTAATCACAGCAAAACAAATTGTCCATTTTTCTTAAATGTCTGTCCATCAAGCTTTAAATACATATACAATGACAAAACTTGTATACCTGAAACAGAAATGAACATAAAACAAAAACGGTACTGTGCTTACTCCATTGTATGTACACAGCGGGTCCTGATTTCACTGAACTGGATTTGAGTGCAGAGAGTTCAGTCGCGCAATCTGAATGCAAAACCAGCACAGACCACTCTGGGCGGTGTAACATGCATGATGTACTCCCCAGCGTGAAGTGCCCCGGGTCTAAGTAGCTTGAGGCTGGAAGTGCCCCGGGTTGAAGCAGCTTGAGGCTGGAAGTGCCCCGGGTCTAAGCCGCTTGAGGTTGGAAGTGCCCCGGGTCTAATCAGCTTGAGGCTGGAAGTGCCGCGGGTCTAAGCAGCTTGAGGCTGAAAGTGCCCCGGGTCTAAGCAGCTGGAGGTTGGAAGTGCCCCGCGTCTAAGCAGTTTGAGGCTGGAAGTGCCCCGGGTCAATGCAGCTTGAGGCTAGAAGTGCCCCTGAATCAAACTAACGATCCGGGGAGCACATCTGGCTTCTTATTACACCCTGCATACAGATTAATGCAATCTTGTAGTAAGTGAAGGTGAACTGTAAGGTGTAAGCATGAACCGGAGGTGTTTATTTGCAGAATGGATTTCTCACTTTTGACGGCAGGGTGGAGTAGAGTTGACCTTTAACTGATCGACTTTCAACGAGGGGTGGTGTGTGTGTGTGTGTGTGTGTGTGTGTGTGTGTGTGTGTGTGTGTGTGTGTGTGTGTGTGTGTGCCGGTGTGTGTGTGTGTGTGTTTGGGAGTTTAACGTCCTTTTTCATCACGTATGGGCGATATCAATGACGGGGCAACGAGAAAAAGGCCAGCACAAATATTTGGCCCCAGACGGGATATTCACAACGAATAAAGTGAAACGTTAAAAAAATGTTTCGCCTAATGTTTAAATTCTCCCATCATAACAAACATCCTATCATAATTCTGTTTACTTCGAGTTGGTTGTTGTTGTTGCTGCTGCTGTTTTTGCTGTTGGTGTTGTTTTGATGTTTTTGGCTTCATGCAAAGATAACGCATCTGGGGCAATGTTCAGGTTTTTTTTTTCTGATGCATTGCTTTAAATAATATTGCATTATCGTTGTATGAATTCGTGGTATTGTCACTGATTATGTGTAACATACATTGATATTCTGAAAGAAAGAAACGACAAAACAGCAATACCATCGTCAACAACAACAAGAACAGCAACAACACACTTCAAGTGCTGGCCTGGGCCGAGTGATGTCACTGTGCTGAGATGGGATCAAACAGGGTTAGGAGTGCTTTTCGAATGTCAAAAGTAGGGACAGCGGGGAGTAGGGGTGAAGTGGGGTCAGGGTGGGGTGCGGGTGGGGGTTCAGTCGAGGAAGTTAGGAGGTGGCTTTACACTGGGGGAGGGGAGGGACGGAAAAGATGTACACTTCCATTTGGGACTAATTGGAAGCTAACTGACGAATTTGTTGACTCTAGCCGGCCCGAAAAGGTTAATCAAAGTCAGTACAGTCAGTATTCCGTACATTTCCCAGTACAGATTACTGTCTCAGGGACCAACGATAACTGCCCTGCCCCCCTCCCCCCCCCCCCTCCAACACACACACACACACACACACACACACACGCGGTGCGTGCCCCGTGATTCAGCAACTCAACCGGAACAAAATTTCTCGATAATTGCACTCCGTAAGCTGGCGTCAGCGGTGTAGGTAATGCGTTCAGTACAAGGTCGCACGCACCGTGCGCATTATTCTCTCTCTCTCTCTCTGTTCTTGTCAAGCTGCCAGTCAGTCAGCTGGTATAGTGCGAGGCTTCAAGGCCAAAAACACAACCCGTTCACTCACTGAGCACGTGAATGCTGACACATTTTTTTTCCTCGCTCGCTCGCTCGCGCTCCCTATTTATCTGCATTGCCCTATTCTGAGGCAACGTTGCGGCGGAGTGGTGCAGCAAGGTGGTCGCTTGTTGTTGGCTGAATTGCGGCGAGGTAATTTTTAGGTACCGTAGTCATTCAGTTTGACTGACTAGAGTGCGGTTTCACGCTGACGAGGTGTAGTCAAAATAGACGCAGGTGTTACTGGTGCTACTCCTCTCCAAATAAAATCATAAGCTCATTAATATACTCGCTTTATCCCAAATATTTGGCTCAAAGCGCCGCGAGCTAAACCCAACACGCACGCTCACACGAATCACACGCATTATCTCACACACTGGACATAGACTAATTGCAATCACGTGGTGCGAAGGGCCAGCTCAGCAGTTTAAGTTTCGGAATTTTAGAACTGCATTTATTTTTTAATTTTGTGGGCTGAATATTTCCAAAGCGGCAGAGAGGGAAGAAGCCGGAGTACCCGGAGAAAACCCCTGACGATCGGCCTGAAGGGACGGTGCCACATACAAGAATACGTCAACAGTGGATGGGGTGGATACTGCGGGGGTGGTGGAGGATGTGTGTGTGTGGGGGGGGGGGGGGGTGGCGGCGGTAACGTTTTTTGTTGTTGTTGTTGTTGTTGTTGTTTTTCCCCACCATCTAGCGGCGCCGGGTCGGTGGTCTAGTGGTTAAGACACTTAGTCACGGCAAATGAATGCGAGAGGTCAGGTTTGAGTCCCACTCGGGGCAAAGAATTATAATTATAGTGTCTGAAACGATTGTGGTGATTCTGGTTGGCGTACATGCTGTTCTACGTATGTAAAAGCGTATCGCGTACTTAGCAATGCGAGCAGACGACAGTTATTTGATTGCGGACTGAAGGCCAGCTAGACAGCGCTGACTGGCAGCAAGCTACTTTGTCGCTCGGCGTGTCAGTAGTACAGATATGGAAGCGTTAGGCCGCAGAAAGTCATATTTCTCTACTATAAAATGGTCGAAATGCCAGAAGCCGGGAACATCTTTTCATTTGGCAAACAGCCGTAGAACTTTGTACGAGGCAGTGTGCAGTTCAGGGCGGTCGGTGGTCTAGTGGTTGAGAGACGACTTGTCACCAATGCGAGAGGACAGGGGTTCGAGTCCTTCTCGGGGCAAAGAATTTTTCCTTCTCGTATGTGGCACTGTTCATTCGGGCCGATCGTCTGGGGTTCTCTCCGGGTACTCCGGCTACGTAGTCTCTCTGCTCCGGCTTCCTCCCCCTCTGCTTTGGAAATGTGTTCAGCCCACCAAATTTGAAAAGTAAATGCAATTCTAAATTCCGAAATTGAAATAGCTGAGCTGACCCTTCGCACCACGTGATTGTAATGTGTTTATGTCCAGTGTGTGAAAGAATGCGTGTGATTCACGTGAGCGTGCGTGTTGGGTTCAGTTCGCGGTGCTTTGAGCCGATTCGTGAAATTGGGTAAAGCGCCTATACAATACTCATTATTATTATGATGATGATGATGCAATTATTAGTATGTAATATATGCTCAGATTTCAGACTTTTGAAGCGGAGTAGCACCGGAAACACTCGCGTAAATTTTGATTACACCCCTTGGCGTCACTGAGAGCTCGGCTCAGTGATTGATATGGTTTCCTTATGCTGGTGCAATGTGCGGTTACTTCGATACGCCGGAGTGAAGTGTCAAACGCGTGGTTTAGTAGGGAGGTTATCTTCGATCGGTCGGCCCGGTGTACTTTTGTGGTAGAGATGAATCACTTGGTTTTGTTTTGTCGGAAAAGGGCCGGCCTGGGTTGGGAGGGGAAGGTCAACTTGATTGGCGGGGGGGGGGGGGGGGGGGGGGGGTTGAGTCCGATCGACTGTGTGTGCAAACTGAGCATGAAGGGCTGAGGTTAAACACAAAAAAAAGAAAAAAAAAGGGGGGGTGGAGGAGGAGGGGGGGGGGGAGCGAGGACGCAGAGGAGAGTGCAATCTGTAAGTAAAAGGGCAGAGTACATAGGTGAAAGAATCGAATGGTGAAGTCGACTCTCTCAGTCTCTCTCTGGGAGGGACCGGAAAAGAATCAGAGAGAGAGAGAGAGAGAGAGAGAGAGTTTTTTTTTTAACGGTAAAGCTCTTGGCACTACGACCATTTTCATACGCACCGTTGCTACTCAAAGCTGAAAAAGAGACTGATCGGTGAAAGCATCGATGTGCACATCTTAAGCACCCCCCCTTTCCGCCCGCCTATCTTGAAAATTACTTTGTCCGTGGACTGGCGTGAAACGATGAAACAACTGACGATGATAAAATCAATCTCCCAGAAATACACCAGATTCTCACAAAACCCATTCGCCTATGCAGTCTTTGCCGGAACTAAGCCAAGAAATCACGTGCACTCTGGTGCACAGAACAGGTTAAAGATCTAAGCTCCCAACAAAAAGCTTTCCGACTGAAGTGTGAAATAAATTTTACAGAGTCGACCGTGCAAGCACAGTCAACTCTGTCACAGTTGCAGAGTTTTCAGCGTCCCTGAACCCCCAATAAAAGCCAAGGGCAGCCTGATTTCACAGCTCAGTTTGCGTTTTGACACTGAGCGAGAAGGGAGGCACCCGATGTTCCCCCAGGTCTATGTTCCCCCAGGCCGATGTTCCCCCAGGTCTATGTTCCCCCAGGTCGATGTTCCCCCAGGCCGATGTTCCCCCAGGCCGATGTTCCCCCAGGTCTATGTTCCCCCAGGTCTATGTTCCCCCAGGCCGATGTTCCCCCAGGCCAATGTTCCCCCAGGTCTACTATGATGTTCCCCGGCCCAGGTCTATGTTCCCCCAGGAATGACTTTTTTTTTTTTAATTCTTGTTTTTGTAGCTTACTCACGAATATACATATATACATGTACACACATATAAACATAATAAACATACATGCATACATGCCTGCTTGCCTACAAGCGAAAAAACATGCACTCATGCATGTTATCCTGTTCTAGTTACTCAAACAGTTAATCCATTTTTTCATAAAGTTTATATAATCCATGTTTATGCTTGCAATATACTTTCCTAATTCATATCTTTCCCTTAACATTTTGTTAAAAAGGGTGATGTCAGGTTGTCTTTCTGTCATTTTACCTTTGTATATTAAAAAAAAAAACTTGGCTAACATGATTAGAAAATCAAATATCTCGTCTGTCTCCAAGAAAGTGTCTTTTCCAAACAGCACCACTTTTTTTTTTTTGTTCAGTTGCAGGTGATGAACATGTCCACATTTGGCTCTGATTAAGATCCTCCAAATTCTGCCAGAATGTCTTTACTATTTCGCAGTACCAAAGTACATGTCTCAATACTTTCTTTTTCCGCACTACATAATGCACATTTGTTGTCTCTTTCCACTCCCATTTCTTTTAAAACAATGTTTGTTCCCAAAATACGATGCACAATTCTTGTTTGGAACCAGCGTAGCTTTACATCGTATTTTTTTTGTAATTTTCGTAAAGTAACTACCCAGTTCAGTTATACTGCAGTTGAGCTTTGTGTTCCATTTTTCCTGAAATCTGGGCACTACCTGATCTTTCGTAAAGACCTCATAATACCGTCTTGGCCCTTTCTGTACCGAAAATAGAATTTTCAGTGATAAAGGAGTGTCTGTTGCAACATTGTCTTTTATTTCTATGTCGGCCTGGGGGAACATCGGCCTGGGGGAACATCGGCCTGGGGGAACATAGACCTTGGGGAACATAGACCTGGGGGAACATCGGCCTGGGGGAACATCGGCCTGGGGGAACATAGACCTGGGGGAACATAGACCTGGGGGAACATAGACAAACATCGGCCTGGGGGAACATCGGCCTGGGGGAACATAGACCTGGGGGAACATAGACCTGGGGGAACATAGACCTGGGGGAACACAGACATGCTCCCAGCGAGAAAGATCGTGCAGCACTCAACATCCGCTAGACACTGTAGCGGTGTGTCTCGCTCACTGACCAAAATTCAAATAATGTCGCGGCATTTTGGTTTCAGTGGTTTTATAAGGGTCCCTGAAGCACTGAAAACTCTGCAACCGTGATAGACATGTATGAGTTGCCTGGATTATGCACAGTCGAAGGAGTCGCAGGTTAAAAAAAACAAAAAAACGCAATGTTTGCGGCTTTTTGCTCAGATTGCAGACCTTTAAGGACGGTGCGCAGGCCATCTCAGTGCCGAGACAGATTTTTTTCGGATAAGTCCGTAAATGTAAGTAGCTCATTCGGCCGTGCACCAGTCAGCGGCCTCACTGCACTGCTCAGTCCTGACTTACCACAGTATGTACGGTAAGATAAAGGGCGCAGCGTTGGCAGGTGGCCACATAACGCGAACTCCGTATGCATTCTCACGAAGGGCAACACACAGGTGCCACAAATGTCTTTTTCCAGATTTCTTTGCCCGCTGACGTAGCGTAATTTCCACCTGGAGGACGGTTACATATTGACGGCGGGGGGAAGGGGGTCCCGGGGGTGGGGCGCTTCAGGGTGGGGCTCGGGGATAATTTTGGGATAAGGGCTGGATTAGTGCATACGGTATGTTATGGTATAGCATTGTATGGTGTGGTATAGTATGGGATGGTATAGTTATGGGATGGTAGGCTTCTCCTCGGCGCAGATATCTGTCTCTTCTGAAATGCTCATCAGTGGCGCCGCAGGGCTGGAGGACGAAGCAGTGAAAGCCTGCTGTCGCTAAGCGCTACTTTGTGTGCAAACCTCCACCATGCTATTCACTCTGGTGCGTGCCGCGACAGTATTTCTGTTTTTCCGGCCACGCCACCGGCCACAGCGTACTCTTCTTCGAAAGATGGAGGTGGGATTTTCAGCGTGCACACGTGTGTACAGTACTGTACACGAGGGTGGGACAGACACCGTAAACAAGCCTGCACGTGATTTCCATCCAAATTCCGCCACACCAGGGATTCGAACCGGATGGCTCAGGATCTGGTCGGCCGGATACCTGAAAGCCTCTATGTTCGAAACACCGCTGAGATGGAAAACTGCCACTTCCCTCGGCGAAGCTTTAATGCTGTTTGTCAGACAGAAGGATGTTCCATTTGGCCATCGCGAGCGTTTTTGTGACCTAGTGGCTTCTAATACAATCATGTAGTAGGGAAATACGACTTTCTGTGGAAAAGCTGTAGCTGAGAGATGATGATGGTGATGATGATGATGATGATGATGATGATGATGAAACTTTTTTTTTAATCAACGGTAAAAGGTTTGACAGAAATTCGCTAGTTTGCAAACTTGCTAATACGTTGCTAATATTATAGAGACTATCTACTACGGAAAAAAATGGAGCAAAATATAAAAGAAACAAAAATTCAACACAGAAAATTATGCACTAAACCACAAGAAACAAAACCATAGAGAAAATTGTCCATTAGGTCAAAACGCATTCACACACACGTGCGACCTTTGTAAAGAGAGAGAGAGAGAGAGAGAGAGAGAGCAGACCGCATACCGCATACCGCATTTGAGCAGTATGTTATAATTCAAAGCACTCCATAGGTAGAACGAATCCCGGGCGTTGTTCATGAACACATGAATGACCCAGAGCGGAATCCCCCCCCCCCCCTCATTGTTTTTTTTTTTGCGTACGGTACATCATCTGTGACAGCAGAGGAAAGTCGAGTCAGTTTTGTCTTAAACATGTATCCGTGAGTTAGTCTTGCACATGCCAAAAGCTACATGTAGTAAGTTTCGCCGAGGAGTTAGTCTGGGGAGTTGCTCCGCCAGTCGGCCAGGTCAGAAATCAGTCTGAAAAAAAAAAATCGGTAGACCATAAAGAAAGAGGGTGTGTGTGTGTGTGTGTGTGTGTGTGTGTGTGTGTGTGTTTGTGTGTGTGTGTGTGTTTAGTGGTTTAACGCCCTTTTCCACCACGTACGTACGGTTGATATCACAAACAAGGCAACGAGGAAAACGCCAGCAATTGTTTTTTTTTTGAGGGGGGAAGGATGGGGGAGGGGGGAGAGGGGGAGGGGGAAGGGAGGGGCGATAGGGTTCCCTGCCAGGATTCGAATTCACGACCCGAGCATTAAAAGTCCAATGATCTACCGCTCGATCGTGCTGTCCTTTTTCTCGTTGGCCCGTACTTGATATCGTCAAACCCTCAAGCACCCACCCACCCACACCCCCCATAAAGCAAGAGTACAGCAGTCGACTGCAGGATCACTGAAAGCGACAGACATATCGAGCCTCTGCAATCCTAACGTCATCCGATGATGTCCTGAACAGTTTTCCAGGAAATCGTGCAGACAGGCCAAAAACCCCGCAGATCACGAGAAGGAACGTGCAGGTAAACGGAGGACGCTAACTTTGTTTTGAAAGTCTGTGCCATGGCATTTCAATCTTTCAGCATGTGTCTGGCTGGAAACTGACTTTAGCGCGTCAAGTCTAGACTTTTGAACTAGGGCACTGAGAGCGTGCAGTCTAAAAACGCACCAGCGTGAGCAACATACAAAGCACGTGCGTGAGCGCGCGCACGCGCGCACGCGCGCGCACACACACACACACACACACACACACACGTGCAGACGATAGTGAGAACTGAATAGAAACTTGAGTAACTGTTCTACCCATGATGTTTCCGGGTGGCGGTGTAATTTTGTTGTTGTTGTTGTTTGTGTGTTTGTTTATTTCTTAATGTTTCAGAAGAAAAATGGATAGTTTTTTTTTTTTCTTTCTCGTTTTGAACACGGGTACAACGAGCGCTTCAGTCGGCCAGTGACATGCTCACCTTTGGGGCTAGTAAGAGGAGTCAAGCCTTGAGGGCTGATGCAGGGGAAGCAACTCGAGAAAGGGCCTAGGGCAACGCCGGCCGTCTGCGTTGGGAGGGAAGTCGGAGTAGCCGTTGGACTTGCAGTGCTCGGGTCCGTCGTGAGTTCGAATCCCGGCTGTGGCCAAATATTTGTGCTGGCCTTTTTCTCGTTGTTCCATCTTTGATATCACCCAAACATGGTGGAAAAGGACGTGAAACTCCCACCCACCCATCCACCCAGTCGTTGGGAGGCACCTCTCTCTCTCTCTCTCTCTCTCAGTCAGTCAGTCAGTCAGTCAGTCAGTCACACACACACACACACACACACACACACACACACACACACACACACACACACACACACACACACAGAGAGAGAGAGAGAGAGAGTGGCACCGGCACACCCCTTTGGACAGAGAGAGAGAGAGAGAGAGAGAGAGAGAGAGAGACACACACACACACACACACACACACACACACACACACACACACACACACACACACACACACACACTGACATAACGTATAATGAGATCTTTCAGTTTATACATAACAACGACAACAATTTAACTCACAACAATGCCATTACAAGTACACATGATATCGGTACATCTAACCACAGGTACATTTTGAGCAAAACGTGCCTAGAACCACTCTAGCACTATGCATTTGACACAGATACTTGGATACACTATCACCGCTGGGAACGCCACCTGACCAAAATCAAACGGGAACTAAAACGTGCGCTGTAAAAATGCGTTGATTTTCAGTGAAACAGTCATGTCCAAACAGGACCGTATCAAAACAGAGGTTTGGAACAAAAGACAAAAACAACTAAAAGATTTGCGACTTTAAATGAATTTGAGGAACACGACATAAAATTAATGACTTTCCGCATACCTAAAACGGCACTGTGGAAAGGAAAGTGTGGTTTGACGATATTCTATAAAATATGCTTGTGAGCTGAACTTGGGGGAAATAAACAGAAACCAAAACAAACCTTTTACTGTAATAAATGTAATCCAGGAACCAACAGAAACGCTGCCTTCTTAAAAAACAACAACAACAACAACAACAACAACAAAAAACATGCACGCACTGTCTCGGTTCAAGGGAAAGTTGGCGGGGGGGGGGGGGGGGGGGGGGGGGGGGGTAAAGAAGGGGGAGAAGAAGTAATGATACTTTCATCCACTTTAGGGACTGGGAGAATTCTAATTTAGTTCAGGACTCAGCCCGATTAGTCCGGCCAACACAAAATTGAGCTGGCCTGCTTGCTGCGCACCAGAGAGAACGTGTTTGTTGTTGTTGTTGTTGTTGTTGTTGTTTTGTTTTTTTCGCCGGACTGAGTCCTGAAATGAGATTTGATCATTCTCTCGCAGCACGGCAACGTAAATAATCATATATCGTGGTAAAGCACAAACTATAAAGTGATCAAGACGAAAGTAACTCGGAAAACTGAGACAACCTGCGACGTTACTGGCAACAGGGGGAAGAAACTCCAACCACAAAACCGTTGCTAGCGAATCTGAGCGATGTTTCAACCCTTTACCCAGTCGCCTAAAGCTCACGACACTATGTATACCAGGTACCAGGTAAAAAGACACCATCTGCCACAACATATCAATGAACACATTATTATGAAACTAACTAAACATGCACCTACAATTCGCACGAAGGCCTCGTCATGAATGCCATTTTAAGACTGTTCCAACGCATAATGATTCGGCCACACAAAACATAATTATGCCATGTACGATTCTGAGAAAGCAGTCACTTTGGGCAAGTATATTTCGAAAGCAGCGTCTTACACTTCATTATCGCAGTTTCCGTTGCCGACGGAGCTTACAACAGTACTGTTCGTCAGATTCGAAACCAAGGGATATAATTCACATTTTAAAGGGCGATAATTCACACTGATTTTAAAGGGAGATCATTCATTTTGATTTTAAATTATCTGCCTTGGTTTCAGATTTCAGTGTTAGCGTTACGCCTCACGTTCGGTTCGAATGCTCCTTTCAGTCGATAACAGATATCCACAAGATCAGTACAACACAAACGTTTCTCCGGAAATAAAGACAAGTTCAACTCTCTCAGCTTCTGTCATTCTCAATTTTTCTACAGAATCAGACCCAAGTTCTGTCAAACGCCACAGACAGTCCACACCCAGTGCTTTCAGTTGTTCGTTCTGTAGTCACTTTCATTCCTCTAGGCAGCCGACAGGCAAACGGCAAAATGTCACAGCGGCAAAACACCCACAATGCCCGCGATGTTTTGCCCACGGCAAAAATACTGCATGCTGAGTCCACAGAGGTAAGTCAGTCTTGGCACAGTAGCAGCAGCACTTGTAGGCTACGTGTTGCCAGCAAAACCAGCACTATAGGCTGTAATTATTATTGTATCACACGCAGGGTTTAGTGTCCCATGCAGTCAGTCAGTTAAAAATGTAAATTGCTGAATAGTATTAAATTGAGGAACAGTAAAGACGTGAAGCCATTGTTTATCACTGTTCCTGAGTCACGGCTCCATTGATTATCACACTTTTCCACACCGTCTGTTGTAGTGTATGCAAGGTTCTTTACCTCACTAGTCCAGGGGAAGTAACAACATCAGTGTATGTACGGTTTCCGAACTTGTCAAAGTAAGGGGAAGGAACAGCTAGAACACGGGAGACAAGCATCTTCAAGCAAGTTGGTGAGATCTGGTCAACCGTGCAAGACATGTTTCATTTTTGGCGTGTTTACCGGAACAGGTCTACCGACCGTCAAATAGTGAAAGGGCCTAAGTGTTTATCAAATCCCTGGCGCTTAGTCCCGGTGCCAAGTAGCGGTAGATCATTGTTCATTCGTGTATATTTACAGTATGTCCACCATGTGGCAGTCAGTCAGTCGGTGTATGTGGGTGGACGTGGCCCCAGTAAAACAGCACCAACCATTGGCATCATGTTCAGCTACAAATAGCTTTAACTATCCCATCCACCATCCTACATAATAATATTAACTCTCCCCACGCTATAGTCCGCATTTGGGCCCTCACATTCAGAACGCTCGCCTGCTGCCGAGGTCCGATTTATGGGATAGCCAACTTTCTATTTTTGTTCTGTCCGCTGAAGTGCGGAACTACATATGAAATAAAGCGGGTTTCTACCAGTCAAAGGGAAGTAACCACCTGTTTGTAGGCTACTGGGGAAAATCTCTCAGCAAAGAGAGAGTTAAAGGACCATGGAAGCTTTGGTACTTTTGACTGGTAAATTAGACTGACTGGTGAAAGCTGCTCCGCTTTCTCGTGCCCTGATTCATACACATACAATCGTAGATCAATAAATGTGACAGCAGAAAAACATACAATCAAAACCTCCGACAAGTCACGACAGTACAGTAAACAATAGCACCTCTAGACCCGCTCTCAGTTTACTTAGCTAGTTAGCATCTCGCGGTGGGGAGAGGTATACAATGTCAAGACTGGTGGCGAAATGCGGACGTATGTACAGGTACACACATCAAAAAGACAAGGGGATGCAAAACGGGGGGAAAAGACGACATTTTGACTGGTATTCCAGCCTGATTTCATCACCCCATTTCAAGGGGCAATCTTTCTCTTTGAATGTGATGTGACAAATTCAGTGCAGCCAAGGAAAAGAAATGTGGTTAGTAAGACGTAACGAGCTCTTTTTGTATAAAGTGCACACACAACATTCAAAAATGCTAATTGCCTTGTTTAGTGGATGACGTCATTTTCACGACAAGGCATCCGTGGGCCAAAGCATCATGTAATCGATTTGACACAAATTTGGCCAGAGAATGTCATGTTAGATTGAAAGTGGCAATTATCAGCTGTGTGGCGATGTAGTGGCGATGAAAACGATGACTGAGCTTGCCAGCAGACCCGCGATGAAGATCGATGAACTGGTGATGATGATGACGACGTGCAAGTGGCGTGATGAAAACGTCGTTGTGATCATGACGTAACGACAAACAACAGTTACGCAACATGCAGCAGCAATGAGAGAAGTCTGATGACGTGGTGACTGATGACGGCCACAGAAATCTAAAATATCTCTATGTTAGTGGTGGCTGTGGTACGTCATGCCAACGTCACGATGAAGAGAAGAACAGCAGGTGTGTAACATGCAGCAGCAATGACAGATGACGGATGACGTGGTGAGTGACGCGATGGCGATGATGACGTTATGAGTTGGAGATCTTGCGCATCTTGGGGCAGACGGCTCCGTGTATGTGGATGATCTCCTCCAGCGTCTCCCGCTCGTCTCTCAGTTTGCGGACTTCTTCCTTCAGCCTCTCTTGGCGCTCCTCCAGACGGTTCACGTCCTGTAAAACAGCCACAACATGTCAACTCTTTATTGTGCCCCTGTACGTCGCCATGACCATGTACAGACTATCGTAGCACGCTGCACTACACTTCACTTTCGAATGTAGACTCTTGAGCACTAGGTACTTTTCCTGCCATCCTACTCGAACTAGTACTCGGCTTCTGACATGACGTGATGAATACAGTTTTTGGCTAGGGCCCGTATGTAAAAGTCGAGGTTAATTTAACTCACGGCTACGGGGCTGACCGAGACTAGGACAAAAGAAACCAAAAAGCAAACTTAAATTTAAAAAAAAGGAAGCAAAGAATGGAAGAAAAAAATCCTTCTATAACCGGGCTCAGGCACCTTCCTGGAATGGGCCCGCTTCCTGATTTAAAACAATAAACAACAGAAAATTTAACCCTGGAGCTAGTTTATTTCGAGGTTAGACTCTAACCTTGGGCTAAAAGCCCTAACCTTGACTATTACATACGGGCCCTGTTCATGTACAATGGACATACAGAATATAATCCCTAATCAGATCCTCCGAGTCTGTTTGGTTGTTATCTTTGATCAAAAAACATGTGTAGGGGGAAAAACAAACAAACAACAACAACAACAACAACCCGCCAGATTTGAACGGAATGCATTATCTTTAGAGCCGGGTTCTCGTGTTTCTCAAAACTCACTGGTGACCTCTGCCGTACATGTACTAAAAGAAGTAGACTGTTCGGGTCTGAACAAATTAAGTGTAAGCCATCCAAGTACCGCTGGTTCGATCCTAGAACTACCAGGGGTATAGGGAGGGTCAGAGGCTGCGATACATTATTCCACAGCTAAATGGTAAGAAGGCCTAACAGCCAGTTTTACAAAATCGCATGCAAATGTAATACAAGTCGGTCATACCTCTCACCCTCTCGCCTTTCTCTCAGATTCGACCGACTGGCACGCAGCACAACCGACACACTCTCTCTCTCCAGACACGCTCATCTCACTGTACACAGTCACGCACTCGCTCTCTGGCGGGACACAAGGGCACACAGCACCACGTGAGTCGTGAGTCAAATACACAAGCAACTCAGTCAGAGAGCAACCGCAACCACTGAATTTTGAGTAACTGGATGGGGAGAGGGGGGGGGGGGGCTGATGGTAGGGATGAGGGTTAGCTAGTAGCTACTGTTTGGTTTTGATTTGTATGTATGTATTTATTTATTTTTGTTTGTTTTTTAGTTTGTTTGTTTGTTTGTTTTGGAAGGTGGGAGGGTCGGGGGCGGTTGGGGGGTACACTTCACGCCAGTCACCTTAACGTCTCTAAACAGACTATTTTAAGGCTCGTGTTGGCTGGTTGGTAGGCTGTCTGTCTGTCCTTCGATCTCCAACATGTACAAATTAATCCAAGACGGTGCAACAAGGAGACAAGCGAGCACAACATCTTGTCCCCCATTCAGGGATTCAAACTCACGACCCGAACGATGCCTGCTCAGCGCTCTAGCTACCAATTCGGCTACCTCGGCCTCCTCGGTGCCTGTGTTACTTGAAAGACATAGAAGTAGACTCATCACGTGAGCAGCCCAGAGTGCAACAGTGCAATGAAGGGTGTGAGGGTCTTAGAGATGCATTGTAGTGAGAGACAACTTTGAGATTTGACGACACCACAGATGGAATTCGCAAACTAACACCCGAATGTTGCACATTGAGTCAAAGAAAGCAGGCCCATGTGTTACCTTCTGCAGTGATTCCGTCTTGTCCTTTTTCCTGTTGCGACATTTCTGGGCGGCAAGTCGGTTCTTCTCTCGCCTCTCCAGGCTCTTCTGTGGATCTTCACTGTCGTCCTCATCGTCTATCTGGAAACAGAAAAACACAAACGTGCGTATATAATGACAAGATTTGAAGAGGAGAACCTATTTTATTTTGTCTTGTTATATTTTATTGTGTACCCTTCCATAAAAGCGTTACCTATAGGTTTGCTTCTGCTCGAGCACCGCCCAAAGCGCATTACAGCTAAAAAATGCAGTTGTCTCCCTTCCAACGTTCACTTGGCCTGTAGCTACGCCTGAGAGGAAAATCAACGTGACAGTGTCCTCCAAGCTTCTAGACATTTCCTTTGTGATTTTTGTTCTTTCCTCCATCAGCTCTCTCTCTCTGTGTGTGTGTGTGTGTGTGTGTGTGTGTGTGTGTGTGTGTGTGTGTGTGTGTGTGTGTGTGTGTGTGAGAGAGAGAGAGAGAGAGAGAGAGAGAGAGAACAAACTTTATTTTACAACGGAAAAGATTTGGCTATACATTGGTCAGTTTTCAATCAGCCGTTGCATGAGAGAGAGAGAGAGAGAGAGAGAGAGAGAGAGAGAGAGAGAGAGAGAGAGTCCCTACCGACTGATTCCACGAGGATGTAGATGAGGTGTGTGAGCGCCTGGAGCTGTCCAGCGTGTCGCTGTCCTGACTCGTTGACGTCCCCATCCCTCCCCTCGCGTACAGACGTGTCCTCATTCGCTCCTTGATGCTGGACGACGATTGGTCAGACGCGTCGGCGGTGAGATCCATGTTCCAGAGAGTGCTCGGGATGTTACCGTTGCTGCTGCCGCACGTGCTCTCGTCTAACGTCTGTGACGTCAATTCTGGGTCTGACGTCATCAGCTGTTCAAGTGACGTCAGATCCACTGTGGTGGGTTGCGTGATGTGGTACCCTGGCCCTGACCCCGCGGTTCCCGCCAGCTGCGAAAGGTCCACTGTGGTTTCTGCGGTGACAAAGTTCTGAAGGGTGTCGAACATGGCGTTGTCGGAGGCGGCCAAAATGTCCACGTTGCTGTAACTCACACTGTCTGTTACTGCGGGCACAAAGCTGAGAGAGACAGTGGAAATGTCCGATGCAGGCACGATGCCGACGTGTTCCCCAGATGACGTCATTTCCCCGGATGACGTCATGTCGATGATGTTCTCCACCCAGGCGTTTTCCTGAGACTCAGTGTCTGTGTACAGTTCTTGACTCGACTCCTCCAGCGACTCCACGTCCAGGCAAGCGCCAAGGTCGAGGTCGACGCGTGACGTGACGTCAGAGGGTCCCTGTGGCACGTGCAACTGCCATTCCTCGCCCCCGGAGGCCATGATGGTGGTGAAAATCTGGAATGCTGCGGACGCCTTCATACCTGTTGGTAGAAGAAAGAAGACATTGTACACTCTCACCTGCCCGGGGGGGGGGGGGGGGGGGGGGGACAACAACAAATACAGAAAAGGTTTGTTTATGCCGAGTCAATTGTGGTTTTTGTAATATAGAAACCGAAAACAAACATCATGTGTACCACTAGCGGTACTGCTCTTAATAAATAAATAGCAATATAAATAAATAAATAAATAAAAGCAATATACTTTCACCTTCAATTTCCACCTGAACAAAAACGCATGACCATAGCGGGGTACAGGTGACAATTTATCTTCAAAACGCTTTACAGGTTCGTGGCTACGTGTGCAATGCTAATCTTCGCTCTTCCGTGGTGACTGGGGTCCGGTGAGAACAATCCTTACTGCTCTATCCACATAGCTCAGTGTGTGTGAAGGGTATAAGCGGCGTCACGCTAGTCAGTAGTGCTGTGGCACGGTGCCAGAAGTCAGTCATGGCTGGCAATGGACTAACAGGGGATGGATCAATATTAGGCTGGTCATGCAGAATGTCAGGCTTGCTTGCTGACCGACTATAGTCTAGAGTCAGTGCTCGCTGCACCGCTTCAATGTTTGTCTGCAAGGATCCTCCTTCTGACAGATTGATTGACTGACATTAACTCATCATAATTTTCATTGCTTATTTTGTTCAGATTTATTTGCACCATTGAACCCCACCTCAAATTCTTCCATTCATCACTTGCTGATACTCCCCGGCGTTGTTCCGACCCCCTCACCCCACCCCATCCCACCAACCCAAAGCCTCCTCCCCCCCCCCTCAAACACCCCATGCAATCCCACCCTCCCTCGGTTCAGTTTCAACATAACAACAACGTAACGCGTATCGCTTTCAAGTGAGACACGCTCATTTCTGTGTCCGACTTTCAGTCCTTGTCCCATGACACGTATCGAATGAACCAAGAGTGAAATGGATTTTTTTTTTCCTTTTGTCACGCGAGGTTAAATTGTTCACTGAGTGTGGTGTTTATTTATTCAGGTTGTCACGCTGTCCTTGACCACCTTTCGCTTCAAACTTGAAATGAACAGTTGACAAACTGTGGCGTGTAGGATTTGACTGAGGTATATTGCGGACTTTGGAATATGGTGGGATTTTTCCTTCCCATATCGAGTCTAATCCATGTGCAGACTCATTTGCGGTGCCTGTCTCGCCTTCGTGTACACACGCACGCACAAACATCAAGTGTGCACGCTAAAAAATCCCACGTTCATCTTTCGAAGAAGAGTAGGCTGTGGCCGGTGGCGTGGTAAAACAGAAATACTGTCGCACGCACCAGAGTGAATAGCAGGGTGGAGGTTTGCACACAAAGTAGCGCTTAACGGCAGCAGGCTTTCACTGCTTCGTCCTCCAGCCCTGCGGCGCCGTGAGCATTTCAGCAGAGATGGATATGTGCGCCGAGGAGAAGTCTACCATACCATACCGTCTACCATACTTTAATGATACACACTGCTATGGACCTGTCTATGCATGTCAGTAGTAATAAAACTGTAGTTGCGTACCTACGGCGTAGCGTGTGGCCTGGTGGCACTCCCTCAAACTTCTTGGCCGCTCAGCATGAATGGAAAAAAAAAGTAGGGCAAGATTTCACAATCCCGCAAGTTGCCGCGCTAAACAGGGAGCGAGGTGACTGCTCACGTGTGCCGAAATTAAGCTCAGTGTAAGAGCTCATGCACTTGCACTCTCCTTCAACGGAGAAATTACGTTTTTTTTTCAGATTTTCACAAGCCTTACTGACAGTCTTGGTTCAAGTACTGGTATGACAGTGACTGACTGACTTTGAGATCAGTGGCCCACTGGTTGGTTCTACAGAGTAAGGTCATAGGTTAGTTAGTTAGTTCAGTTACAGGAACCGTGCAGAAGTGTATGGCGCGGGTGCTAAACTGACATTCAGAGATAATCACTTTAGCGATCTGGTTATAATTTGATCTCAGTCCGAGTCCCTACTAGTCAGTAGAAACTGACATGGACTTAACTCTTCAAAACAGAGTAACGACCGTCTGAGCACGCCTCAGAGTTTCTTCAAGAACTCAGTGATCCAGTCTTCACAAGACGCCGAGACATTTAGAACCGAACATTCAGTTGTACTGGAAATCAGACGGCTACCCAGTGCAAGTTTTCTTACAGAAGTTATACTCAGTGAACTGCCGCGCATCAGTAATTACTGATGGCACGTGTAACTAGAACATAATCACTGATCAGTCATCCTGCACCGGCTGACTAGCTGGCACATCACACTCAGTCCACCCAGTTCACTGAGCACTCGCTAATTCACTTGAAATAACCAACAACTTTAGTAAATAAACAAAAAGAACAACCACACAAAAACAAATCGTAAAACTACAGTTTGTTATGACACTCGGCAAGGACATGGTGAGTGCCTCCCCATGTGACAGCCGGCATAGCGAGGGTTTGTTTTGGTTTAGATGCTTTTGAATGGCCAGAATTCATTCATTCATTCATTCATTCACATTGCGTGGGCAGCTGCCGGCCGGTATGCCCAAGCACATGACACTCTGTCAACAGTAAACACACAACTGCCGGCACCTACCTGAGAATGCAGTTTCCAGTCTTCAGTCATAACAAGTCAGCGTTTGCGACGCTTGCCGTGCAAAGGAGCAAAAGAGCTGTCGGTTTGTAAATATTTCCTTGTGTTACTGGCTTCGTTTCGGTGCCCACACTGCCCTGTCGGCGTTGAAATCAAGTTTACAGGGCGATCAAGCGTCCAGACCATTTTTATATCGTGGGGCAATACGCGGGGCCAAAAATAGAAATAGACTCATCACGTGATAGCGATCCATCGTCTGTGACGTCAGAGAGTAGGTCGCGGATTCTCTCGCCTGATTTTTGTTTACCTATGAAAAGAGCTACATAAACGAAATATCAGCGGTAAAACATACACCTAAGGTTACAGCATGTAGTTTTGTGTGTAGGAATCGATTTTCTGCCGTTATTTGAGACCAGAAGCGAGTGTATGCGTGTCTGAAGTGAGTCAAGCCACGTGTTGCATTACTCATGATCGCTATGGAAGCACTGTTTGTGGGGCAGGTTCGTGACCGCTTAAGGTCGGAGGTCAGCGTGGCCGCGCCAATTGCCTGAAGCGACAACAGACACCATTCAGTCATCAAATCACCGCTTCTATTTGTCGCAAACTCCCTTCAGACTAGCATTTCTATGTGTAAAGTGAACCCAGAAAACATTCTCATCCAATCCTTTCCTTTCTGTTGGTGTAAAGTAGCAGACGACAGCACAGGTGTTCTTATGACCTTCACCTCAAAACCGCGGCCGGTGTCGTCTGCTAGCGGGCCCTTGTCATTTTCGGCAGGGGACAGGTTGCCCCCCTACAAAGGGTGCATGATGACTAATTTAGGGTGGCAAGATTGGTCGTCTCGATCAAGTTATGAGTCGACACGCCCGTTTTTGACTGGGACTTTGTCAAACACTGAAATTTCACGTGGAATTCAACTTCGGGGTGTCGAATCAGACCGGGCCAAGATCACAGGTAAAAAAAAAAAGTTTTGAATAATATCTGCACCGAAACAAATATTACTCATGCTTACAATATAGTGAGACCCCGGTTTGCGGTTTCCGTTCTCATGTAAACACTATACTGCGCTGACGTGGGCTAGCCTGGTTTCAAGTAGTCTATTCGGTTACATCAGTGCGCATCATCTCCGGGATTCTTTCCAGGAAACTTTAAAAATGACGGTATGTGTAAGGGCTTGTCGGAAGTGTTTCTTTTGCAAAACAAGAATTTTTGAAATATATTACTACATTACTGCAAGATCAGTCGTGAGATGTGGGAACTTTGAACAGCGAATTGGGTAATATGAAAAGCGTGGTTTGTTTCTTTGTTCTAATGGTTAGGGGACTGTTGTTTTCGGTTGTTCCCTGTGCCTATATGTGTCTGTCCACACGTCTGTGGGCACTTCGTATTCGGGCTGAGGGAGTTCGCCTTACTATATGTTGTTTTATTTGATTTCTGCGTTTTCCATACGTGATAATTATGAGAGACGCGCACTCAACGCAAACTGATTTTATTGTATTGTATTGTATTATCATATTCATATAATATGCAATTCATATGCCATCATCAACGCTGTTGTTGTTATTATTGGTGTTGTTGTTGTTTGTTTGTTTGTTTTTCTTTTTTGTTGTTTGTTTCTGTTGTTGTTATTGGTTGTTTGTTTGTTTGTTTGTTTGTTTTTTGGGGGGAGTATGGGTGGTGGTCGTTTATCTATACACTGAAAAGAAAATATTCTTTTTCAATGACTGACTGACCGCCTGGACAAGGCTGCCTACATGCCTACCTAAATTATATTAAATTATATACTCAATCTTGATTCATCTAACAGTCTTCAGCAGTTTCAAAGTGCAGATATTTCACGCATATGGCAAACTCTTGCCACAACGTCGAAGCAAATCACTGCGATACACATGACGATTACGTGGTACTCATGTTCTCGGGTCCTCTGTTGACAGCCTAAATAGGTTAGGATATACTCCCAGTTATAGATACGTTGTCGCGTCCACAGTACAAAATGAGTCACCGTCACCGTCAGCGGTGACAAATATCAGATATCAAAACCGTAACAACACTACAGACAAATCTATAGTCATATAATAAAAACGTGTCTAATAGGCGTTCATCAAATGTATGGCGCATCTTTCTAGATGACAGGAAAAACATTGCAAACCTAAGTAGGTTAGGGTAAACTCCAAGTTATAGATACGTTGTCGCGACAGTACACGGGTCATTGATGACAAATATCAGATATCAAAACTGTAACACCACACCAAAACAGTCACATCAAATTAATTATAGCGCTTTTTTCAGACACCTGAACATTGCGAACCTAGGAACCTGCGAACGGCCGTGAGTGTTTCTATCAAATACACCAGCCCAGCCAGCGCCTTCGCTTCAAATGCTAACCTCAGCCGCGAGTCTCCGCGGTGATCTGTTCTGTTGTGCCTTGACACGAGTGACTGTTTTGAAGCACGGGTTAAGCGGATTCGACGCTAAGGCGGTTTTCCGCAACGTTGTTTTATGCCTGACAAGCGTACTGTGGAGGTTAGGATACACTAAACTCCAAGTTGTAGTTACGCTTTTTCGTCAGTTTAAGTAGTGACTCATTGTCAGTGATGTCAGATGTCCGGATATCAAACTGTAACTACTCGAATACAGTGATAATAATAGTACGACCGATTATCGCCGCTTGTCCATGACCTACTTTCTGTAGGGCCGCCGCGTGGCTCTTATGAATGAGTAGCTGGGGTGCATGCACTGGCAATGACATCATAGCTATAGTAAACAAATAAGGCTGTCGTTTACAGACACCCGTCCTGTCTGATTCTCACGTAGTGCAGACCAGTGACTGACTGACATGATCAGCAGGTGACTGAAGTCTCGTGATATTGACAGCCATGTGAAAACGCCGATGACTGTTAGTCATTAGATCAATCAGTCGATCACTTTATTATCCCAAAGTTTAGACAGTTAAGTGGAGTGTCAACACACACACACACACACACACACACACACACACACACACACACACACACACACACACACACACACACACACACACACACACACACACACACACACACACCAGTTCACATTACTTCACAACCAATTTTTTTTTTTTTTTAAAGAGACACACGGCTGATTTACGCCATTCCGCTGTATTGCAACACCCGCCTGCCGTCGTGACGCAAATGGGGGATGTAAATTAGGATTTGAATGTTAACTGACAGTACTGCCTGCCCTCCTCTACTACACAATGGCGTCAAAGTGTAAACCCCAGCTGGGGTGTTATTTATGGCATACTCAACACGGGTACCCGAAGTGTAAAAAAAAGTAGCCCGTTATTTTCTTTTTCGGCGACTCATGTAGACACTGATCGGAGGTGTGATCATCAGTCTTCCGTGCAGACCGATGTGCTTCCGCCACTACCGCTCCAACGACAACGGGTTTCACGTGGCGGGGGTGCTTTCCGGACAGATCTCGAATAGGTGGCGGCCATCCCCGTACCGGGGGCCGTAACGTTAACACTAGGCCCCCACAACCACGGCCAAGTCGGGCTAACCGAGACCGAGCCGAGATAAGTAATAGCTAAGAAGGAAAAACATTAAAATACTCGGTGACAAGGAAAGTGGACAGTTGCGAACAACTTTAAGGCCCCCGTGTTATTTCACAGTGTGCACAGAAGCGAGGAATTCTGTCAAATTCACCGGCACAGTGAATTTTTAGCATGGCTCGGAGATTATTGTGCGTGGGAGTGATTTCCCTTGAAAACAAAAGCAGACGTTTTTTCCCGGGGGAATTTCGGTCACACCTGTCAACAACATCGTCTCCTCCAAAATCAGGGTAGGGTATTATTTTGTTATGCTAACAACATTATACAGCTTAGCGAGGCGTTTCCAAATAATTAAGTGCTCTTGAACATTATGCAGCGCGAAATTAACGTCTGCTGTAAAGGACGTTAAACACCCAAACACCCACGTACTTTTCTCTTTCGTGTAGTTTACAAATAAAGCTGATGGCCACTAATGAGAATTGACTCGGAAAACTGATAATCGGTAGGCCTAGAGCATCAGAATCGGTTCCGAAAGCTGTCCTGCAAAGGTATACATACTAAAGAGAGAGAAAACAATTATATTATCATAACCATCTTGCTGCAATGATCCTATATACGAGGATCTTTGCTTGCTGTGAAGCTGATGAAAAGATGGCATTCTTTTAAGAGTATAAATGATCCTGTGAACAGGCGATAATTAAGAAAGTCACTGTCAGCAGCTACGAAGGCACATTTAGAGATAGGTAGAAAATGCTATGTAGTAAGCAATGACTGAAGTTTAGAATCAATTAGCAAAGACGCACCAATTGACATAAAGGAATGACGTTACCGACGCCGGAGAGATAAAACTTGATGCAGCTACAAGGTAGGTGAAAAGTATTATTTGGTTACAGCTAGCCCTTACCACAATGCATGTATATATGCGTGTATGTGTCTATGTATGTTTGTGTGTAGGCCTATGCATTTTTGTAAGTTTGTATTCAGTAGGCATGAACTTGTACCCACGTAGTCATGAGTGTATGAACATGTAAGTGTATTTGGATCTGTGTGTATGTATAAAAGGTTATTTTTTCTATATACATTTAATATGTCACAGTACGTATGTGTGTACATGTGTGTGTGGGTATGGCATGTAGATATGTACAAGTATGCATTTTATATGTATGTGTATGTACTATTTTATAGTGCGTAGGTGTGTATGTATGTCTGTACAAGTACGCATTATGTAGGTATGTGTATGTATAAACGTATGAACGTACGAACGTAACTACGTATGTATGCATGTATGTATGTATGTATGTATGTATGTATGTATGTATGTATGTATGTATGTATGTATGTATGTATGTATGGAAGATGCACTGCACATGTTGTACCGTTTGTATTTCTTTGTCTATTCTATGCCCCTAGAGGGTAGAATAAAACTATTTTGACTTTGACTACAAAGAAACTAAAACCAGGGTACGGTATTATTTTGTAATGCTCACATTATACAGCTTAGCAAGGCGTTTCCAAATAATCAAGTGCTCTTGAACGTTATGCAGCGCGAAATTAAAGTCTGCCGTAAAGAACGTTAAACACCCGAACACCCACCCCTCTGCTGTACGCCTGTACTTTATCTTTCACGTGGTTTACAAACAGCTGACAACGCTCTCTGAGAACGCTACAGGTATGACATATTGTCTTTGGTTTCGGGCATTAATAACAGAAAAGATGAACGTTGAGGCAGTTTCTTTGTAGCTGCATCAAGTTTTATCTCTCCCGCGCCGGCAATGTCTTTCCTATAGTGTCAGTTGGTTATAACCATTAAATTAAATAAATAAATATATAAAATTCTCTCTCTCTCTCTCTCTTTCTACTTATACCTTTGCAGGATAGGTTTCAGAACCAGCTCTGATGCTTTACCGTTTATCAGTTTTTCGTTCTCAATAATGCTCATCAGCTTTATTTGTAAACTACACGAAAGAGAAAGTACGCCGGTGGGTGTTTGGGTGTTTAACGTCCTTTACAGCAGACGTTAATTTTGTGCTGCATAATGTTCAAGAGCACTTAATTATTTGGAAACGCCTCGCTAAGCCGTATAATGTTGTTGGCATAACAAAATAATACCCTACCCTGATTTTGGAGGAGACAATGTTGTTTACAGGTGTGACCGAAATTCCCCCGGGAAAAAGCGCCTGCTTTTGTTTTCAAGGGAAATCACTCCCACGCACAATAATCTCCGAGCCATGCTAAAAGTTCACTGTGCCGGTGAATTTGATAGAATTCCTCGCTTCTGTGCACATTGTGAAATAGCACGGGGACCTCAAAGTTGTTCGCAACTGTCCACTTTCCTTGTCACCGAGTATTTTAATGTTTTTCCTTCTTAGCTATTACTTATCTCGGCTCGGTCTCGGTTAGCCCGACTTGGCCGTGGTTGCGGGGGCCTAGTGTTAACGTTACGGCCCCCGGTACGGGGATGGGTGGCGGCTATATGCACGCCATTCCGCGTTAGTCGTATCCATTTGCCGGGATCGCGTACTTACTGTTCAAGTCAAAATTTAACGCGCAGATTACAACATGCAGTCATGGTCTTTGCTTTCGGGCACAGAATACGTGGCTGTATGCACACCGATGATTCGCGCAAAGATCCTCTACAATTGTATAGAGGATCTTTGGTTCGCGTCAGTCGCACACTTTGGGATCCCGTTCAACGAAGGAATGTTTGAGGAACTGTTAGAAGTTTGAAGGCAATGGTATGTTCTCATCCGTGTGTTGGGGAAAGGGGACGGGGTGGAGGGCGGAGGGGAAGGGGAGGGGGGGGGGGGCTGGGTTCAAGAACGAGCGCTGAGCGGAGGGTATGGTGCGCTTAGACATTGCGACATATCTTTTAGCTGAACCGGCACTGACGGGGGGGGGGGGGGGGGGGGGGGACAAATAGCCTCGGATGTTGTTTGTAATGGCAGATGCCAGGTTGACACCCTATATGGTGCTTTGCGTCTATGAATCACTTCTTACTTCTTGAGGGGCTGGGGGCAGGGATGAATAATAATAATAATAATAGTGTAATAATAATGAATCGTACTTATATGGCGCAAATTCTCACAAAGTGACTCCCGTACTCCCGCATTCATGCCAGCAAATAAATTATGCGCGCGCGCGCGCGCACACACACACACACACACACACACACACACACACACACACACACACACACACACACACACACACACACACACACACACACACACAGAGCAGCTGAATCAAGAGGAAGTAAGCGGACCTAGTCGAAAGCCAGCTGTAACAGATAAGTTTTAAAGTCAGATTTGGGAGAAGCTGGGCCGGAGAAAGAATAGGGGGGGGGGGGGGGGGCCTGGGGTGAAGGGGTGGGGGTGGGGGTGGGCTCTGGGGTGAAGGAGGGAGGGAGGCCGGCATTGCGACACTCACATGGTGCTCCTTCGATGCCGGGAATCAAGTTGTGACCAACGTGTACAGGAAACCGCACCTCAGTTGTCATATGACACCTGTAGTTAAATTTATCCCGATTACTGCGGTGAACCCCTGAACTGCTGAGTACTGAGTCGTTTGCACCAACTTAGGTACGAAAGTAGCATTTCTTCCCCTCCTCCTTCTCAAGTTTTTCAAAAGAGTCTACAACACAGGAGGGCAGGAGACAGTTAGCCATGGCTATGTAGTTTCCAGGCTCCGCATGTAAGACTGAGTCGAGGTTAGGGATTTTAGCCCCGGGTTAAAGTCTAACCTCGAACTAAACTAGCTCTACGGTTAAATTTTCTGTTGTTTTTTTGTTTAACCAGGAAGCGGGTCCATTCCACCGTGGTGCCTAAGCCGTTAGAGAAGGATTTTTTTTCTATCTTTCTTCGCTTCCTTCGCTTCCTTTTTTTAAAATTTAGTTTTTAGGTTTCTTTTGTCCTAGCCTGGTTTAGGCCCGTAGCCGTGAGTTAAATTAACCTCGAGTTTTACATGCGTGCCCAGGATGACAGGAGGCAGCTAGCCATGGCTATGTAGTTTCTAGAAGGACAGGGGCAGCTAGCCAGACTGAAAGACCAGCTGAACATTCTTTAATTCAATGGTTATTTGTTACAGGGATGAAAACACAATCATCATGTTACGGAAAGCAAGGGCAGCTAAGCTACACAGGAAGTCCATTAGATTTGCATTTGGAGACCGTTCAGCCAGAGAGGGGCAGATGACATTGTCTGTTAGTATTTCACAGCAACATTAAGTGATGACGAACTGTTGAATTTGACCTATGGGAGATTCCGTTGCACTAAAAATATTGTCTGGTGGTGCTAGAAATGTACGCCATGCTTAAAAATGAACTTGAACCGAGTAAATAAAAGTAACACAGAGAGAGAGAGAGAGAGAGAGAGAGAGGGGTCTTTGGGAGTTTAACGTCCTTTTCCACCACATTTGAGTGACGGGGCAACGAAGAAAAGGCCAGCACAAATACTTGGGCCCAGCTGGGAGACAGACAGACACAGACATAGACACAGACAGGCAGGCAGGCAAACAGGCAGGCAGGCAGGCAGACAGACAGACAGACAGACAGACAATTTCAGTTTTGTGGGTGAGGGTGTAGTTGGATTGGTCACTCTGTGTCCCGTGTCTCTGACTAAGTTTAATTAAAAGCTAGAATGATTGTCTTGTAACTGTCAGCGTCATTGTCTGGCAGTGTGTGGTCTAAGTCACTGCGCTCAGTTTATCGAGGGAAAAATCCCGATGTGTCAAAGACTCGGAACTACGTTGCGCAGAACGGGTAGAAAATCCACCAGCCACCCCGATTTCTATAAACGGACCGTGGTGAATTCCAGCAAATTGCTGGAAAGTTTTCTGCGCGAGATGACTCCTGCCTAGTTAATGTCACACATAATATGAATGGCCTTCGATCTGATTTCTACAAGGAAGCGCTCCTGGTATATTGATCAGTACCGGCGTCCCGAATAACAGTCATTTGCCTGTGTAATTTACCTGTACTGCGCATTTTCCATCCAGCTGACAAGGTAGTGTGAATCAGTTGCCATAGAAACACATGGCACAGGTGGGTGTTCCTGGCCAGCATCAGCAAAACTTCCCCGACGCTTGAATTATAAATTGATGAGTAACTTGACGTAGTTTGTCAGTTGTGAAATTTTCAGTCGTTGTGTGTGGCATTTGTAATTTCAGCAGGGAGTCGGGATGGGGGATACAATGTCCCTAGACGGTATTTACTTTGGTCGTAAGGTCGATTCCCAATGGTTGAACTGCTGAATTTGACCAATGGAGATTCCACTGCACCGCCTAAAAATATTGTCTGTATGGTAGTAGAAATGTACGCCATGCTTAAAGATAAAACTGAGTAAAGAAGAGAGAGAGAGAGAGAGAGAGAGAGAGAGAGAGAGGTCTTTGTGTGTGGTTCTTGTAATTTCAGTACGGGGGCGGGATGGGGGGGGGGGGGGAAGGGATAATGTAAAACTGGTCTGAAGTGTCAGTTCCCTGGACGGTAATTCCTTTGGTCGTAAGGTCGAGTCCCAATTTGAAGGAAGCATTTTTTTTTTTTTTTTTTTGCTATTGGTTGGGCAGTGTGTGTGTGTGTGTGTGTGTGTGTGTGTGTGTGTGTGTGTGTGTGTGTGTGTGTGTGTGTGTGTGACAGTGGCGTTTTGGTTCTTCTTTCCCCCTTTTCGTGTTGTTGTTTTAATATCCCTCATTGATATCAGTCCGCGTATACGGTGGAGAAAGACGTTAATCCCAACCCCCTCAGTCACTCTGACTGACTTATTAACTTGTAATTTTACACACTGGTATGATGCTCTGGGAAGGCAACACGCGACACAATAAAATACAACTAATATAGAGCGAAAATGGAGCCTGCTTAGGCTGAAAATGGAGACACGTGTCGCACGGATGTTATTACACCTGAACGCATGTCTGCAGTATTCGGTAGCACCTGTGTCGTGTGACTTGCCAGTGGTGTGTCAGTCAGTGTCACGGCCGTAGGCTTAGGTGCAGATACATCAGTCCTACGGGTAACTCCCTGTTTACGCTGCCTTTCATATCTAACCGAGTTGACCGCAGGGTCTTCTAGAGTGCCTTGACGTCATATGGGGTGAGCGATTCGACGCGAGAGCGCGTGACAGTGACTACAGAGAGAGGTGAGTCAGTCAGTCAGCGAGGGTCTCCCTTTCATTTCAGTCGAGTCTCGCCGGCTCGACACGTGGTATCGGTAGTACGCTCGGTGTACATGTACCGTGCGCTGGCTAGGGGAATCCCCTTCCCTGTGCTGGCTGTAGTATAGCTCGTCAGTGGCGGCGTCAGGATGCGAAGGTTGCGTGCGAAAATCAATATGGAAACATTGCATCAGCGACTGACAAGGCACGATTTTTGCTTCGGGCAGTAATATAAAGGGGACTGACATGTATATATATTATGTAGTATCCACGTGCGTCACAGTGATCGAGTTTTTAATAAGGAAACAGTGATTGTGTGATGTCACCTCAGTTCCGGCCTCCACCCAGCCCATTAATTTTTTCCTCTCTCTCTCTCTCTCTCTCTCTCTCTCTCTCTCTCTCTCTCTGTTTCGTTGGTAGGTTACTGGTTTAGGTTTTGTATGTTTGTTTGTTTTGGCCGTTTGTTGTTGTTGTTGTTGTTTCCCGGCTCTTTTTGGGGGTGGTGGTGGTGGTGGTCATGTGTGTGTGTGTGTGTGGGGGGGGGGGGGGTATGAGAAAGAAGGATGGAGGGGCGGGCTTCCCGGCATCTGTGCTATTTGACGATGGCTGTTTTATTCAATTTTTTTTATTTTTTTTTTTTTACCTAGACGGATACCAGTCGGTGTGGGGCCAGCTACAGTGCCAGCGTCATCGGCAGGCCGATAAGATGCTGTATACTATACGACTGGGATTCGAACCGCAGCCTAGGCAACGCACTCACTGCGTCAGTGTGATACTCTTGACCAACACCTCAAGGAAAACTGATGGCTTCGACTGACTCGCCGCGCCAGCTCCGGTCTCTTCACAGAGCGCCAAAGGGAAATCGTTTCGTGTCAGTGGTGTGATACCTGATGGCTCAGTTGGTATAGTTCGCCTGTTATAATAATAATAATAATAATAAATGGTATTTCTAGGGCGCATTTCTTTAAATAAAACTCAATGCGCCTATCACTCACTCACACTCACGCACATCATACGACGATTAACAGACATACACTGGTGAGACTGACTAGTTAGAATAACTGGTATTAGTAGTTTGTGGCCTCATGCCGCTCAAGCAACAAGGACCAGCATGCGGCTGAGGAAATTACTGATAGGCTTTGCGGAAGAGGAAAGTTTTCAGACTGCTCTTGAAAACAGACAGCGTGGGCGTATTTCTCAGATCTGAAGGCAGAGAGTTCCAAATGGCAGGAGCGGCAAAACTGAAAGAGCGCTCACCGAAAGATTTCAGGTTGCGCTTGGGGATTTTGAGAAGCCTCTCGGACGACGACCGGAGGGTTCGCGACGGTATATAGGTGACAAGTGAGGCTGAAAGATAAGGTGGGAGAGTGCCATCAAAGTGACGAAATGCCAGAACAGATATTTTGTAGTGAAGGCGGAAATGAACTGTGCAAATGTATACCAGTCATTTGCAGGGGGAGCAAGTGCATCCCAGTTGCGCGGAATAGGGTGCAAATGCATCCTGGATTTGGGTCTCGCGAGTTGAAGTCACGTAACAGCTAACTTCGTTTTATGAATGTAACTTAAACGAAAGCAACAAACTAATGTAGCTATCAGGGCCCGTATGTATTATGTAAAACGCGAGGTTATTTTAACCCACGGTTACGGGCCTAGCCCAGACTAGGACAAAAGAAACCCCAAAACAAAATTAAATAAAAAAGGAAGCGACGAAAGAAAGACAAAAATCCTTCTATAACGGCATAGGCACCGTGCTGGAATGGACCCGCTTCCTGATTTAAAACAAAAAACAACAGAAAATTTAACCCTAGAGCTAGTTTAGTTCGAGGTTAGACTCTAATCCGGGGCTAAACTGACTCCCTAACCCCGACTTTTACATGCGGGCCCAGACGATGAAAATATATGTGCATGTATAGTTGTAATTTGTAACTGTTTCGCTTTCTGGAAATGAACACCCACCCACCCGCTTTCTGGAAACGATCCTCTAGATCAAACTAGCGTGGAAATATCGCGAGAGCTGACTGGGCTGAAGCCGGGCGAGATACAATCGCCCCGCTGAGTGGAGAGCTGGAGTACATTTGCTCCCCCTGCATATGACTGGGATACATTTGCACCCCCTAGAGGGCGCAGTCAAACAAATGAGCGGAAAAAAATGCAGTGTGCATTCACGTGAAGCTGAGTGCTGTGTGACTGAAAGACCCACCGCCCAACATTTCAAGTCTAGGTTTCACAGCCGGGACAACTTTAGTTTTCAAACAGGTTTGCTTGTGAGTGTACACGCCTGTACACGTGAAATAGTCTATAGCAGAGCTCGAAATGCAAGACACTGACCTTCTCTAGCCGTGCGAACGATCGACTTCAACTGACGGACCGAAGCCGTTCTAGTCAGTGAGCCGGCCGTGTGACTGACGACTGAGACTGTGACAATAGTGAGATTTAGTAGGACTTCGTACTGAGGACTTCGCTGAGCAGCGTAACCCATTTACATGTAAATTAGGCTCACACGGCAGAGGCCGCGAGCTGCGATTGGCTAATGGCACCCGCAACGTGCCTAATTTACATGCAAATGGGTTACGCTGCTCAACGAAGTCCTCCGTACGAAGTCCTACTAAATCTGCCTAATGTCTCTCTTCTGTTTGCTCAATACCAGCCTGAATGAGGCATGTATTCATTGTGCATGTGTCTCCATTTTACGCCGCCAAAGCAGCTCCGACCGATTTGTAAACCTAGATATGTCGGATGGTGGGCCTTTAAGATTCCTCGGTGATTCTGGTGTGCCGCTCAGCAAGCTTGTGTAGTTCAGTGTGCAAAACCATATCAGTGCCTGCGGCTGTAGCGCAGGGGAAGCAACAACCCTCTCTGGCTGCGTCAGCCGCGATGGCTCCAGTGCATCACCGCAGAGAGCATCAGTGCAAGCGTAGTGCATGCTCTCTGAATCCAGGCTCATTCTGAAAGAGGTACGACTGGCTGCGCCTCGCATGAGTCCATGGCTGCTTTGGATACCAGCGGCCGCAAGTTTCAGTGGGATCCTCACCAGGTAAGACTTTGACGTTTCCGTATTATAGTTGTTAACAGGCCTCAGTGTTTGTCAAGTTCAGTCACTGAATCACATAGTTGCAAGTCACTAGTAACTGTTGTTCTGCTTGTTTCTGGGGTAAAACTGTTGGAAAAGAGATGAGAAACTTGAGTATTTGTGAGAATGGCGACTTTTCAACTTGAGCAACTGTTGAGTATTGACTGAGTATTGTACTCGTCTGGGTGTTCGTGTCAGAGGACTATCGCTGACTCGTGCAGCCTTACCGCCACTGATACCGGCGGTGCGTCACTTGAGTTTTGCGTTCAGTGGTACTTCAGTCACGGTCACCAGCTGTCGATTCTGAATGACCGAAAAGGGTGAACTGACGACAAAATAATATTAGTAGTTACAACTAACGCTGACATAACTCTCAATTATGCTCGGTGTCACATCAGTGAGATCAAGTTGTTGGCCGGGTAGGCGTCAGTCAAGTCAGATCAAGTAACCGCTGAATTTAGTCCGTCTTCAACACGGCCGCACCGTGGCCGCGGGAGTGACTGATTTCAAAGATGGGGACAACCGAAAACATAGGGGGGGAAAAAAAAGGCTTGTCAGTACAATTTCAGTTGATCGTATCAGCCTGAGGTTCGACTGGAACGTAGACTTTCTGGTCTTGAGTCCGGCGCTCACTGAAGCAGCTGGTTCACTGCGAACATATAATCAGTCCCGCATCACCGAGTTACTAGAGTCGGTACGAATATATGCCGAGTGTCTTAGTCTTAGTCTTACTTTTAGGAATCGAAGAGCACACTCACATCTTGTTGCAGCATTGTATCCGTTGAAAAGCCATATTATTTTCTTTTATATTCTTTTTCGATGATACTACACTTTTTACAATACCTTGAGCGTGAGTCACCACGCTGTAGTGAGTTCGCCGTTCCTATCGACGCAGCGCTGCCCGTGGCAAGGGAAATAATCAAGTAACAATTGCGCAAGCTTACACGAGTTCTTTCCCTTGAGCTGTAACAACCATGCAGTTCTGTCGAGATACAAATCCACGCAAGCAGATCGACAGACCATAATTTCTTTCCTCTAAACCGCAACCTCACCACCCCCCCCCCACCACCACCACCCTCCCAATCCCGTTGCAGTTCAAAGGCCGGATGGGTAAAGCTGACTGGGTATTGTAATAATCTGACCCTATTGTACCTAGTGTAAACATCACTGACCTGTCTTCATCTACCCACATTAGGGACATTTACATGAAGGATCTAGGAAGTGGTATGTTTGAACATCTCATCCGTGATAAATGGCTAGCTGTGCTGAAAAATGGCAGTTACAGACTGCCAAATGGCTACTGAACTTTGATAAGTAAGCAAACTGTGACTGTAATACACTGACTGAGAGTGAGACTGAGAAGAGATAACGCATTGTCTAACTAAAACCGTTTCCGGACTTCTTGTTGTTGCTACTGTTGTTGCTGCTGTTTTTGTTGGTGATGCTTTTTAGGTATATAGTTTGTTGTGTGTTTTGTTTCGTTTTGTTTTCGGGGAGCCGGGGTGGCCGAACGGTTAGAGCGCTGGACTTCTAATGCTCGGGTCGTGAGTTCGCATCCCGGCTGGGGCCAAATATTTGTACTGGCTTTTTCATCATTGCCCCGTCTTTGATATCACTCGTATGTGGTGGAAAAGGACGTTAAACCACCAAACACCCACCCACCCCACCCTCGTTTTGTTTTCTCACATTAAAATAGTGACCGACATGGCACGTCCTTTTAAGGGGAGCCTATCCAGCTCGATCCGATGACTGCTACATGGCGGTTCTCTCCCTTAGACTATATTCACTTTCGTGCATCCGTAATGGGCAGTGTAGTACGTACTCTATAGACTTCAGTTTATAGTTCACTGTTGAGAAAACATGGTTGGAAATCTTCTGTCCGTGGCGCATCCAAATGGGTACAAGAGGGAGCAACAAAGTATATCTGAAAGCAAGAAGAACCTGAAAAGAAATACATCTTACTGTGAGTTGAAAAGTTGTTTGTGTGCTCAGTAGCTGGTAGATGAGTACTTTAAGCGTTGATTTACGATCTTGCAGTGAACATTTGTACCAGCCGCC
>JACVVK020000024.1:2457500-2500000 GCA_018292915.2 Batillaria attramentaria
TGTACTAGTCATGGCTATAGACAAGTTCGAGAGTACAGGCGCACTAACAAGCGCCATTGTTCCAGACAATGTTGAAGTCTCTATGTTCGAAATGAGTTATGAGGAGGAAAAACTGCCGCGTAGAAAGCACTGAGGCTGTTTGCCAAATGAACAGATGTTCCTTTTAGCCATCGCGACCATTTTCGTGACTTTGCGGCTTCCAGTAATAGAGAAATATGACTTTCTTTGGCCTAACGCTTCCGTACCTGTACTACACGCCGCTCCACAAAGTTACTAAAAATAGCCACCATTCAGCGCCGTCTAGTTGGTCTTCAGTCCGCAACCAACTAACGTCGTCTGCGGTACGCTACTACGTACGTAGAACAACACAATAGGCATGTTTACTAGGACTTCGTAAGGAGGACTTCGCTGAGCAACTTAACCCATTTGCATGTAAATTAGGCTCACACGGCAGAGGCTGCGAACGGCAAGTGGCCTGCGATTAGCTAATGGTACCCCCAGCGCGCTTAATTTACATGTAAATGGATTACGCTGCTCAAAGAAGTCCTCCTTACGAAGTTCTACTAAACTTGCCTAAGGGAGCCGGGGTGGCCGAATGGTAGAGCGTTGGACTTCCAGTGCTCGGGTCGTGAGTTCGAATCCCGGCTGGAGCCAAATATTTGTGCTGGCTTTTTTCATCGTTGCCCCGTCTTTGAAATCACCCGTATGTGGTGAAAAAGGACGTTAAACTCCCAAACACCCACCCACCCACCCTAAACATGCCTAATTATACGCCAGCCCGGGTCACCACGATGGATACAGATGCTGTAGTGTTTCCCAAGTGGTGACTGATTCTGATGCACGGACTAAGCACATTGGGGTGAGCGGTGGTCTAATAGGTAGCGCGTCGGATTTAGCCGCTGCGCTACTGAACGGCCGTCACCAATGTCACGGCGATGAAGCGTGGGTTCGAGCCCGGGTCGAGCTTGTGATATGTGATACCAGGTTTTTCCTGGCTACCGGGCTGTTCATCGGGGATTTCTCTCCGGGTTATCCGGCTTTGAGTGAGTGAGTGAGTTTTTAGGGCTTAAAGCCGCGCAAGCCACAAAGACTAATTCGCGGCTGTATCCGGCTTTCCTGCCCCAGCAAAATTGTAAAAAAAAATATAGGATAGGGATTGGGTGGCGCTGCACCGCGGCGACGCGCTTCCCCCAGGGGGGAAGCAGCCCGAATTTCCCGAAAGGGATAATAAAGTAGTACTACTACTAAAACTGATTCGTTTGTTGTACAAACGTAATGAGACTTGAAATGCCAGAATTCAGTTGTCGTGGGAGGGCTGACCGGGTGATGATACACCGACCGGCCTGATGCTGAATATTATTATCATGTAGGTCTCTTTACCGAGTACGTTAATAACGCTGCCGTGATTGTGGTGCCAGGTGTAATGTGGGTGTCAGTATAACGTGATTGATGGACCGATCAAACATGACCAGCTGCTGTGTGGCCGCATACGGTCATTCATTGTTGTGTGGGGGAGTCGGGGTGGCCGAATGGTAGAGCGCTGGATTTTCAATGCTCGGGTCGTGAGTTCGAATCCCGACTGGGGCCAACTATTTGTGCTGGCCTTTTTCTCGTTGCCCCGTCTTTGATGTGGTGAAAAAGGGCGTTAAACTCCCAAACATCCACCCACCCACCCATTCAATGGTGTGTGCATACATACATGTCAAACTTCGCGCTGACCACAGACTCGCGTCCATTGTTTTTGTCGTGTGTCCATGGAAAGTCCCCGCAGTGTCTGGGGGAGCCGGGGTGGTCGAATGGTAGAGCGTTGGACTTCTAATGCTCGGGTCGTGAGTTCGATCCCGGCTGGGGCCAAATATTTGTGCTGGCTTTTTCATCGTTGCCCCGTCTTTGATATCAACCGCAGTATGTGGTGGAAAAGGACGTTCAACCCCCAAACACCCACCCAAACACCCACCCACCCGCAGTGTCTGTCTGAGCTCATCCCTTCATATATATACTCCGTCCCGCTCTCTTCGTTCCTCATCTCAGTCCCGCGGCTTGTCCATCCCTGGGTTTCATGACAACACTACCAAGAAGCGCTTTAAACATTGCGAGAAAGGAATTGATGGAAAACGGACCTTTAGACGGATGCTGTAGCATTTTAGAAATCAAACAGCAGTAAGCGCTCGGCTATGGACTTGTTGGAATTTCATTAATCATCCCGACTTATATAACGAAACATCTTCTACATTTAGAGCTCGCTCCTTCAAGCGCTCTGCCCCTGCTCTGTGGCCGAACGCCCTGCCGCCATATTTGACACGCAGCACCTCAACCGAGTCTTCCAGGATCCACCTGATGACCCATCTTTTCTCAAAGTTCTGATGCAGATTCTTCCCTCCCCCTTCCACCCCCATATAATGATATATCATAGTGATATTCTATAGGTATCAGGGTACTTTGTGTACGTATGTTATCATTGTGATACTCCACAGAAATTGCTCACAAACGACCCTAACTAACTCTGCAGAAATTAGATTTTATGGATAATGTTTTTTTCTGTAATTAACATCCGTCAACACTGCCTTGGGTGTGAAGGATAACTAGATCATAGTCTGTACCAGGGTCGCAGCTACCATGAATACGCTCATCAATAAATAAACTACAAACTTAAATAAGCAAACGAAATGGACGAATGATCAAGACCATGTAAAAAATGTGAAAAGCTCAGCCTCTGTGCTCGTTTTTGATTGTTTACCGTTTTGAGAGAATTGCCAATACGCACATGACATTTCGTCAACACATCGGTCGCAATCGGGTGTCTGTCGTCACGTCTAAACAAGCCGTACTGCACTGGCATCCTGCACACGAGGTGATAGGAAAACTTGTTTGGGTCGGTTTTCAACATCTATTAATGTAGTCTGGAATTGTTTGTCGTACTAAACAGTGTGAGTCAGACGAAGAAAGACGCAGTATGATCTGAGTGAAAAGATGAAGTGGCAATTTAAGTGTAAACCTGTATCCAGCACTGTACCAACCCGGACATGCGGGCATTCACATCAGAAGGCAAACAACCAACAACCCGGGGAGGGGGGGGGGGGGGGGGCAAAGAAACGAGCAAACAAACACGAAAGGGACAGATCAAAAAACAGACAAGCACTGAGTCAAACAAACAAGCTAACAAAGGAACAAACGAACAAACAACAATCAACAACCCGCAAAAGTGTGCGACACTTCAGCAAGTGAGCGACACTTCTGAAGTGTTGATGTCAGCGATTATTTGAGTTGTTTTGCTCATTAGAAACATACTCCTTCTCGTGCTTAATAATAATGATAATAATAATGTTGAATCTGCCGAAGCTTCAGAGTTCTAACAATACAAACTGATTTACAAAATATATATAAACACATAGAACATAATTACTCAATAACAGCACACCAAAAGACATAATTACTCAATAACAGCACACCAAAAGAAAATCAAGAATAAAACGTCCACTGACGTGTTCAAAGTCTCTCTTAAAATGAGCTGCTTAAATTATTCATTTCAGTCGACTCTGAGGCGTCTTAATTAAGTACCGGTTTGAGTGAGAACAGTCGGCTGCCCCAAATAAGGACATGCTAAACCTTGCGACGTTACGTACGCCGTTTTTCGCTATTTTGAAGGGCGCGTAGGCTATTTTTAGAAAATGATATCATCCCTCTCTCTGCACGGCCCTCGCGACATTAACGAACGGGGCCCGTGTAAAAGTGGGACCAGCGAGGCGGGAGGGAGGGACGATGCAGGAGATGGGGCCAGTGACAGGAGGAGAAGGAGGGATGATCACCGGGACTCATGCGAGGCAGAGTCGTGTGCCTTTCTTCACGGAGGGGACACGGAATCTACTACGTCCATGCACTAACTAACGTTTGCGGCTAATCGTCACCTGTCACCTTGCGGTTTCTGACGGCAAATCAGTGCCGCATGTCAGTTTCGCGTACTTCAGAACGCCTCGCTGTGCTCTGAGCATTAGAGTTCACGTATTTACGCTGACGGTTTTTGGTCTTCACCACTGAGGAGAGCCGTTGTTCTCCAAACTGGCAATTAGAAACCGACAGGTGCCTCAATTACAACATGAATACTCTGGCGCGTTCCAGAAATAGGGGGTTAGATTGTATTGTATGGCGGTCAGGAGACGACAGTTTTCTGCATTTTTAGCCACATTCGTATTCAGGACTTTAGTTCAAATTCAATTCAATTCAAATTCAAAAATACTTTATTGTTTGTTTTAAAGTGTAAAATTTTCAAGCAGAAAATTGTCTTCAGACACATGCAAGTACTTACGTGATACATTTTCAGACACCAAAGCAGCTGCCCTTTTTGCCTCTGTGCATGCGTGCGTGTGTGTGTGTTTGTGTGTGCTTGTGCGTGCGTGTGTGTGTGTGTGTGTGTGTGTGTGTGTGTGTGTGTGTGTGTGTGTGTGTGCGTGCGTGTGTGCGTGCGTGCGTGTGTGTGTGTGTGTGTGTGTGTGTGTGTGTGTGCGCGTGTGTGTGTGTGCCAGCGTGTGTGTGTGTGTGTGTGTGTGTGTGTGTGTGCGTGCGCGCGCGCGTATGAGCTTGCGTGCGTGCGTGTGTGTGTGTGTGTGTGTGTGTGTGTGTGCGCGCGCGTATGAGCTTGCGTGCGTGTGTGTGTGGGGGGGTGAGAGAGAGAGAGAGAGAGAGAGACCCCGCCTTTGAACTTCACTGTTCGCGCCGTGTTTTCAGCAAAGCTTTGATTCCTAAATACGAAAGTAAATATACCTCACTGTTGAGTGTGTGCTTATGGAATATTTAGATGGCGACCGCCGGTCTAGCAGACCGCCTCATGACGCAACACGGAGCTTGAATTCTGTTTGATCCTCGCTTCTTTTTCCTAGCACGCATTCTCTCTTCGTCGCGACCTACGGTTCTGCGTTAGGAGATCAAAGCTCAATAGATGTCTCGCTTAGAGCCACATTAATGTTTGAAGATATAATTACGACAAAATGGGAGAACAAACACCTAGTTTCTCAGTGTCTCTAGTAGCTTTTTTTTTTTTTTTTTTTTTAAACTGCACTTTCAGGTTCTGCGTGTGTCATCGGACACATTATTTGGTGTGTGTGTGTGTGTGTGTGTGTGTGTGTGGTGGTGGTGGGGGGGGGATGGGGGGAGGTAGGGGGAAAGAATGAGGGGGGGGGGATCATTACCAGAGGATTTTTTTTTTTTTTTTTTTTGGGGGGGGGGGGGTTCAGTTAACAGGCAATAATTTGTTGCCATCCTTTAGCAATCTATATTGCAATTGATTTGTGTGTGTGTGTGTGTGTGTGTGTGGTGTGTGTGTGTGTGTGTGTGTGTGTGTGTGTGTGTGTGTGTGTGTGTGTGTGTGTGTGTGTGTGTGTGTGTGTGTGTCTGTGTGTGTGTGTGTGTGTGTGTGTGTGTGTGTGTGTGTGTGTGTGTGCTTTGGTTTGCACTCTTCCCCCATCTGTTTACGATGATTTCCCTTTGCGTTTTTTTTTTTTTAAATGGTTTTATTAGACTTTAAAAATGACTTAAAACTGTGCGTGCATGAATCATAACTTACCAGTTCTGCTTCAAGCGCGTGCAAGTAAAGCAAAGTGTTTCTAGGAAGTCACGAAAGCAACCCCATTCCCATGTTACGGGACCGCGTGAACTGTTCAGCCCCTGGGACTGACCTCACGCAGTTTTGAGAAAGCACGGGCGACAAAACAACATCAACATAACCACCACCACCACCACCAATAACAACAGAGCAGCGGGTGGGCAGTGGTGTGTGTGTGTGTGTGTGTGTGTGTGTGTGTGTGTGGTGTGTGTGTGTGTGTGTGTGTGTGTGTGTGCAATGTGTGTGTGTGTGTGTGTGTGTGTGTGTGTGTGTGTGTGTGTGTGTGTTTGGGAGGGGTGGGGGTATGGGCATGGGGGTACGGGGAGGCCGTGACAGGATGTGTGTGTGTGTGTGTGTGTGTGTGTGTGTGTGTGTGTGTGTGTGTGTGTGTGTGTGTGTGTGTGTGTGTGTGGAGGGGGGGGGGGGCAAAGAGGTGAGTACATGTAGCAGAGAAAAGTTATATATTTTTTTCTTCTCGCGTTGATGTCTAAGACCTAAAGGGTTCAGTTGTATGCTTTCCTTTTCGGCAGAACCAGTCTTCCAAAACCGGCCAAACTGCCCAGACTGTTTGTTAGGATGGTACTTTTCTGTCACGCTTGAATGGCCACGTCACGCTATGCTGGCTCCCAGTACATAAGTTTGGACGACTTTGGAACCATGTTAGTATACTGGAAATTGTTTCATATCAGGGTAGCGTGACGAAAAACATACCTATTCTGCTGAAAGGTTAACGTTTATGTCTGAGGCATGTCTTGTGTGGATCTCAAGCCGGTGTGGTATAGTTAATGAACCCCTCAATTAATGGAGCACCTCTCCCCCCCCCCCACCCTCTCCTTTGCCCCCCTCACCCTCTCCTTTGCCCCCCTCAAGAACTTTTAAAGTTAATACATCCCCGGGTTCGAACAATTATAATCAGAGGGTATGATTATTGGACCCTTCCACAATTGTTAGACTCTCCCCTTAGCTGAATACTCTGGATTACTTGTAGCTTTGTTGACTTTCCTGTAACTCAGACAGTGTACACGACACATAATGGTATGGGTCAGTGTAACCTTCTTACATCAGAGCACGAACTGCAGTCGCTTTTATTCTATAAAGTGCCAAAAATGATCTTGACAGCAGACCAGAGTTATGTCCCTTGGGAGAGGTTGCATTTTCACTTTGGGGAACAACTGACTGCTTTCCCAAAAGGTGTTTTGGTTGATTGTTTGTTTGTCAGAGTTCAAAACAGAGTTATACTCAACCCCAACAAGGTCTAAAATACCAGAAGTGATGAAAGGGGATCTGGTCTAGTGGTTAAGGCATCCGTCTTCGGATCATGAGCTGCCTGGTTCGAGTCCCAGTGGACAGGAATATGGTTGGATTTTTCCACACCATATCAAATCCATGTGCAGACTCGTTTACGGTGCCTGTCACGCCTTCGTGTACACACGCACCGCACAAATATCAAGTATGCACTCTACAAAGCCCCACGTTCATCTTTCGAAGAAGAGTAGGCTGTGGCCGGTGGCGTGGTAAAACAGAAATACTGTCGCACGCACCAGAGTGAATAGCAGGGTGGAGGTTTGCACATAAAGTAGCGCTTAGCGGCAGCAGGCTTTCACTGCTTCGTCCCTCCAGCCCTGCGGCGCCATGAGCATCTCAGTAGAGATGGATACGTGCGCCGAGGAGAAGTCTACCCATACCATACCAAAGGTATCTAAGTGCAGGGAGAGTCCAATAACTATGGAGGGGGTTCAATAATATTAAAATCAATGGACCAGTGGGGGTCCAAGTATTATAGGAGTGCACCAACTTTATGACACCGGCGGGAAATACTGGAATAGCTCTCACTCCGGCTGGGTACTTCTGATTTCATATTCAGGTGCAACATTTCTGAACAAGCCGTGTGGATCTGAGTGAAGCGATGCGTGATTTGGACCTCCTTAGATCAACAGACTGTGTCGGCTCCGGCTGGCTGGTTGGCTGGCTGGCCTGAGAACAATTATTTGTCATGGTGACTGAGGAGAAGGTTGTCGGTCTTGATAAAAGCTGGTAGAAAGAAAATTCAGGTGCCAGAGATGATGTGGAAGTGTGAGAAATAATTCCTGCATGCCCCATGAGAAATATCACACACACACGCAGCACACACACGCACACGCACACGCACGCACACCACGCACAGCACGCCACGCACGCACACGACACACACACACACACACACTACACACACCACAACACACACACACACACACACACACACACACACACACACCACTGCTGGAACGCAATTCTTACCAAGCGCTAAAGTAAATGATATCCGGATTTAAAAGATGTGAATAACAAAACAACAACAGCAACAAGAAAACCACGAAAATTAGACTGATACATATATCTTTCGTGAGAAGACATTCAAGCACGACAAAAGCGCGAGCATGCCATTGTAAAAGACCTTGCAGTCTTATATTCACTACCAGAGAGGTTACTGTGACACAGCTTCAGTAGAGCCACACGCTTTTAGGGGTATTGAAAACATGACAAGAGCACACGCTGTGCTTTACCTACATACATTTAAAGCCTCAATACGCTTGTCGGTAAGATGATGCTATGGAGGTCCGTGTGGTTTGGGACTGCGGGACAGGGCCGCATTCCACGCTTCCTGTCATAAATATCCCGCCATTAACCAGGCCCGGGAACTACGGCACCTGCGGTGCCGGCCGTGTAATCATCCACATCATAAGACGTGTCATACCAAGGAGGGCACCTCCAAAGTCGCACCCGTGAAGTGGGTGAATCTCGGCTGTGTGGCAACAGCCTCCCCATTGGGCCCATAGCACACCCGCTCTGGGTAGGAGCCGACATAGGTAGGAAAAATCCCGCTTGCCTCGGCTGGTACTCGAACCCGGGTCTCCCGGTCCGAAGTGATAACCACTACACTACGGGGGCCGGGGCTATTTTAAGAAGCTCTGTAGGTTCAAAGAAAAGTTGGGGTTTTTTCCCCCTAATATTAGAAGCCACAGAGTCACGAAAACGGTCACAATGGCCAAATGAAACATCCTTCTGTCTTTCAAACAGCATTAGAGCTTTGAAAGCGGCAGTCCTTCGTCTCAGCAGTGCTTCGTCTCTCACGAATTTAAAGAAGCTGTATTCTCTAGTATCAGAAGCCGCAGAATATTGAAAATGTTCCCATGCCCAAGCAGAGCAAATCCAATCAAATCAAATCATCTTTATTGTCCAGTCCTATCAAAAACCAGAAAATTTTCTTTTGGTGCCCGCTCTGCACAATAGAAAGTATAAAAAAGATTAAAGGCATCATAGCTTTCGGCAAACAGCCTTAGAACTTCGTAAGTGGCTGTTTTCACCCTCCATTGAACGAGCTTACTGTTATTTTAAGCGTCTGTCTGTGCCGCACTGCTGCTTGTAACACCTGGCATGTCGTCCCGGCAGGCACAGCTTGCCTTACTAGTCGGAACAGTTGAATTAGCACCTGCTGGAACAATGTAAAACACTTCTTCAACAGGCCATGCGAACATTTGTGGTGTGTGTGTGTGTGTGTGTGTGTGTGTGTGTGTGGTGTGGTGTGGTGTGTGTGTTGTGTGTGTGTGTGTGTGTGTGTGGTGTGTGTGTGTGTGTCCCTCTCTCTCTCTCTCTGTGTGTGTGTGTGTGTGTGTGTGTGTGTGTGTGTGTGTGTGTGTGTGTGTGTGTGTGTGTGTGTGTGTGTATAAAGCACAGCTGTCCTGGCTGACACAAGCACTTGCACAATCATGTCAAGTTTGGCGGGATGTGTAAGTACACGTATAATGCTGCAGGTTGCCGCGTTAAACTTTTTTTTTTTAATCCGCAGAACAAGTTGTGTGTTTGTTATAATGAAATATCGATTGCTGTTAATTCACATTAATTAAATAGTCCTGGCCGGCTGGTGTAATTGTAATAAAGTGGGAGATTCGATCTACTGTTCACGTGCGCGTGTGTCCAAAGTTTATGTAGCACTTGTGCATTTTAATCTGGAGATGTAGAATGAACTGCACATTCACAATACGCACTTTTGTTGCATCAATCAGCAGAGCGTTATATTATTAATTCCGCACATTACTGCAGTTCTGCCGTATGTACATGGTCGACTGCATAATTTTACCATTCTGCTTTTCCGTGAACCTGTGAACAAAACCGGAAACACGCTATTTCCAAGCTTCGCTTGTGAGTGGTTTGCACTTGTAATCTCGAAATAATCTCTCTTCATGAATGGTAGAGCTCTTAGTGCGATACAGTGCTGTTTACACTTTGAGCAAGTGGTCGAACATTCAAATTCTACGTCTTAACGATTGGTCTTGGTGTTTCTCGCGGCGGCTCAGTCCTCGTAACACTCGGGTGATGGTGTACCCTTCTGTTGGCTCAATGCCAGAATTTGAGATGCTGTTACTGTTACTGTACTGTGTTACTGTGATGCTACACACCACCTTAGCAGCTCAGTGCGATCTGTAGGCACAATAACTCAAGAGATTGGTCCTTTAGTTTTGGTGTGTGCTTTACTGACTTCTTTTCACTGCATTTACCATCCAGACGCCTAGAGAATGTTGTTTGTTTTTCTGTTTTGTTTGTTTGTTTCAAACGAAAACTGTACTGTTATAGAGATCGCGAAAAGCCACTGCATTTCGATGGAAATTTCTAGACCATCCCAGAACATGTTGGTGCAGTAACGTCAGTAGATTACGTAACCCTGGAAAGATTTCGAACTTGCCAGTAAGTCGAGGAATGTTCTAGATCTGACCTGTTTAGTATCTAAGCAGCCCTGCACGGCGTTCTGGGTTCTTCTTCTTCTTTCATGAATTTGTTCTCCACGCTTCTTCTGTTAATAAAGTATTGGAGTTGTATCCTGTTGTATCCCGTGTCTTCTCTGCGAGAGCTGCAAGAGAGCGACATAGCAGGAGTAAAATACAACAAGTACTTTACAGATTTGTTTTCCTTTTTGACGATTCATAAAAATTAAACTACTGCGGGTAGTTGTTGATGTTGTTTTTTGGCTGTTGTTGTGCAATGCAAATACACCGTCATTCTTTTTAAGTACCAAAGAGGTCCACCCTTCCCCGTTTCTTTCTTCTTCTTCTTTTTTTTTTCTTTTCTTTTGTTTTTCTTTTCTTTCCTTTCTTAAAACTTCCTATCTGCCTTCTCTATACCTTTATACTGTAGGGTTCGGTGCAGGGTTTTGGAACAACTCCAGGTTTTGTTTTCTGAAATCTCCGTCGTAATAAAAGGCCAACTCTCTTTTGGGGCCACTGGAGAGTTCAACCCCAATAAAATGAACTATTGTTTTGCGGGAACAGGATCCCTAGACAGACAGCATGCATTCCTTTGTGAGCATTATGCTAAAGAACGAGAATAAAATTAAGTTAAAAAAAAAGCAAAAAAAAAAAAAAGCAGACGAAAACAATAAACTCAGGTAATGCTTCAATAAAAGGTCTCGTGCAGGGCAGAACTGAGCCGAAAAGACCGTTACAGGGATTTTAAAACTCAGTCACGTCAAGGCATGTAAATATGTGCCTCGCTGAGATGATGTGAGCGCGTTCCAGTGTTTATGAGAATATAGTTACGTCACGTCAAAATATCCACGGTAAAGAGAAAATTTAATTATGATAGTTACTGGCGATAGTCAGTATACACCGGCTTTGGGGGATACCGCCTTTGGCGAAAGTCATTATAATGCAAAATGCAAATAATACCAATATGCTGTATTTGATTTATATTTGTTGTTGTTGCTGTTCTTTGGTTGGTTAATTGGTTGGTTGGTTGGTTGGTTGGTTTGGTTGGTTTTTGTGTTGTTCAGTGTTGTTGGTGTTGTTGTTGCTGTCGTTGAGAGAGAGAGAGAGAGAGAGAGGCGCATAACAACTACCTCGGTCTTGTGCAGTAACAACGGCTTTTCAGTGTGACCGTGACCCTAAACAAAAGATCACACACACACACACACACACGCACGCACACACACACACACACACACACACACACACACACACACACACACACACACACACACACACACACACACATTTTGACACCGGTGCAGCTGAACTCTGTCACGCCAGTTATGCCCAGCACGTACAGACGGTGGTCTTGACAACAGAAAGACAACTCATTTTCATTTTGTCTTCCCTTTTTTTTTTTTTTAAACACAGTCTTTGCAGTTCGATCTATCAATATCTCTTGCCCCTCTCACAATCTCCCTATCCTTACGAGGAGAGCCGCAAACAGGCAGGTAGGCCAGCGCCGTGGGTTTAGTTTTTAGTCTCTGTCGACCAGATTCCAATCAGGTGAGTCAGCGACACCTTTCAGCTCTCCCCCCCTTCTTCTTATGCCCCTTCTTGCCGCTTACATGCTAAGGTCTTCACACTACAGCGTTTAGCGCTCCACTTCGTCGTGTCAGTGTGTATGTGTGTACTTACGTAATGATGAAATCGGTTGGAGTGCTTAGTTTGACTTGGACTTGCCGAAGTGCGTATGTGATATTTTGTGTAAACTGAACGCATTGAGAGAGAAAGAGAAAGAGAGACAGCTTTGGTGGCGTGTGTGTGTGTGTGTGTGTGTGTGTGTGTGTGTGTGTGTGTGTGTCTGTCTGTCTGTCTCTATCTGTGTGTGTGTGTGTGTGTGTGTGTGTGTGTGTGTGTGTGTGTGTGTGTGTGTGTCTGTGCGTCTGTATGTGTGCACGAACTGTCTCCATGTAACGTCAGCCACACATTTCTGTGTTCACAGTTCACACTTTTGGGACCGACGTATATAACGTTGGTAACGTTGGACTGTTAATCCTTGGGTCGTTAGTTCGAATCCCGGCTGAGATTCAGAATTTTGCGCTGGCTTTTGTCTGATTGTTGCTATTTGCTTGATCTCACACGTTCGTGGTGGAAAAGGACCTTAAAACCCCGATCCAACCATCCAACGAACCAACCAACCAACCAACCAACCAACCAACCATTCATTACAGCCAGACATGCTGACGATATTCACAGTTTATGATGGGTAAATATGCAAACTTCCGGCATGCGCGAAGTGTCGCCTGCAATATCAATACGCAGAAACCAGTCCGTTATTAGTGAGACTTAGTAGGGCTTCGTACGGAGAACTTCGTTGAGCAGCGTAACCCACTTGCATGTGAATTAGGCACGTTACGGGTACCATTAGCTAATCGCAGCGCGTTAGCAGCTCTCGGCCTCTGCCGTGTGAGCCTAATTTACATGTAAATGGGTTACGCTGCTCAACGAAGTCCTCCTTACGAAGTCCTACTAAATCTCACTATTATATCTCAGCCGCAGTCATTTACCGAACGGTTACCGTGCACCTGCTGCAGCTGAATGTTGCCAGGTCGCCCTGTTCTTCATCAGTCCATAAAACCGTGTGCACAAAACAGAAAGTGGGTCATCAGTTTTTTGTGGTGCATTTCTGGATCCAGAAACACATGGTGCATTTTTGGATCCAGAAACACACCCTGTTTTGTTTTGTTTTTGTTTTTCTTGTGTTTTGTTTTGTTCTGTTCTGTTTTGTTTCGTTGTGGTTTGTTTTGGTTTGGTTTGTTTTGCTTCGTGTTGTGTCGTGTCGTGTCGTGTCGTGTCGTGTCACTAGTCGTGTCGTGTTGTGTTGTGTTGTGTTGTTTTGTCTGTTTGTGTGTGTGTGTGTGTGTGTGTGTGTGTGTGTGTGTGTGTGTGTGTGTGTGTGGTGTGTGCGTGCGTGCGTGCGCGCGTGCGTGCGTGCGTGCGTGCGTGTGCGGTGTGTGTGTGTGTGTGTGTGTGTGTGTGAGTGTGTGTGTGTGTGTGTTGGGGGGTGGTGGTGGTGTCGAGAAACGCACGTGGGTTGTTTTTTCATGTATTTATGGGTTTGCATTGCCTCATTGCGTTTTCATCGAAGTATGAGTGATCCAGTAACGCACATCCAGGTTGTTTATTCATGTATTTATGGATCCAGACTGGGCAGATGAGGCACAGTGTGGCATTGCCTCATGATTGCATCTTTACTCAGCTGTGAGTGTTTATGCAAGTGGTCTTTGGCTAATATTCTTCGCGTTAGCCTGTCGTAAACGGGTGTTCGTAATGACTCGCTTGCTTGAGCTTTCGTGCTCCAGGGGCCGGATGCGTGGCCGGAGAGAGGCTAGGACGTAAGTCCGAGACTAGCTTGGCTAAACTGGGACCAAAAAAATATTATTATTACGATGTGCATAGGTGGAGACTAGGGTAAGTCTCCCTGCACTCATGGCCGCTGCACGCTGACAATAGTCCTGACGTAAGAAGTCTGATGCTAGAGCTGTCTCAGACTGGTCTAGACTCTTTTCATGCATCAAACCCCTGACCATCACATATATTTATCCTAAGGTTTGTTCATTGTTTGCCATATGTTTCTGCGTCGGGATTATAGCAGAACATTACCATCAACTCATTCTCGCCCCCCCCCCCTTTTTTTTTTGGGGGGGGGGGGGCGGAGGGGTGGGGGGGGGACTAAGTGGTTTATTTCTTCCTCCCCCAACCCCCTCCTCCACTGACAATAGACTGCAGTCTAGTCGCCATCCACACAGTCCCTCTTTTGTGACTGATAAAAACCAGTCAGCCGTTCGAATCTCTCGTTCAGCCCGGGGTTGGGGGTGCACTTAACCGGGGCGTTTTGAGGAAGGTAAATGGGTACTCCGGGTACGCTGACAGTAATGCTAGCCTTTCTTGGGACGTCAAGCTTTGATAACTGACAGCCGTCGCGGCGGCCGGCCTCCCCGTACCCACGAACTCGGAGTTGAAAAACGACGTTCAATCACAGTTCAATCTGCAATTAGATTTTACCCCCCGCCTTTCTTCAAGTTTTTCGAACCAAACTGTTATTTGTTACCTAAACCTGCGACTCTTTCTCTTCTTCTTCTTCTCCTTTCGCTTTCACTGTCGTAACTTGAGGTGATGTGCTGCGGTTTTTTTTCGTTTTTTTTTGGGGGGGGGGTGCTTTTTTGTTTTCCTTTGCATTTCCCTGAACCGCTGATAGTGACTGCATGATGACTGTTGGGGTGGATGAGGGTGGGTGGGTGAATGGGGTGGGTGTTTAGGAGTTTAAACGTCCTTTTCCACCACGTAAGGGTGATATCAATGACGGGACAACGAGAAAAAGGCCAACACAAATATGTGGCCCCAGCCGGGATTCGAACTCATGACCCGAGCAACGCTCTACCATTTGGCTATCTCGGCTCCCCTGGTGACTGTTGTGCTGCATCCGAGTCAGGCACTCATCTGGTATTGGCAGGTCAAAGAATACAAAATTAATACACGAAGCCTCAAAATGCCTATAACTATATTCCCTATTAACCTCAGGCATCATAGTCACCCCTAAAAATGCTTCAATCTAGAAACAAAAATTACCATGCACAGACCATTCAAGGGCACGTACCAGACAGGAGATTTTTTTTTTTGAATGTATGTCTCCTATCCGCAAGGCCTCGCTGGAGTAATGCTAGTCTACTTTTCTTTTTAGGCCTGAACGCCACTTCACCCAAATCTACTCGCGTCAACTTTGCCTCTCTTCTGCGCAGAAAGTCCCAGCCTCACTGGCAGCTTGCATCCTCGTTCGAAACCCGGCTTGGACCAAATATTTGTGCTGGCCTTTTTCTCGTTGTCCCGTCTTTGATGTCACCTTAATATAGTGGGAAAGGACGTTAAAAAAAAAAAAAAACAAACAAACTCAAACACCTATCCAGCCTGATTGATTGATTGATTGATTGATTGATTGATTGATTGATTGATTGATTGATTGATTGATTGATTGATTGATTGATTGATTGATTGATTTTGAAAGTTGTGTAGGTGCAGCGTTCAAGGTTGAAGACAGAAGAACTATATGTCTGCCTCAGTATAATTTGTGCTTCACCAAACTTTAGCCTCAGACCTGCTGGCCTTTAAAGGCTGTCTTCTCCTTTAATTTTATGTCCTTCTCCCAATGATCTTCGTTAGCAGAGCCGAGGGGTTTGTACTGAGAAGAAAACACTCGAGATACTCAGTAGGCACAGGACACTGATGAATGAATTGTGTGTTGGAGACGTGACATTTTAAGTTTACCTGGAAGGATTGAAAAAAAAAAAAAAAAACCACGTGGTGCAGGTACATTTTTTATCATCGCACGCAACACCTGCAGTGTGAGAGATTGCATTTCTGAGTGTCAGACGCAGACGAGATATGGCGGCCTGCCCGCTTATAAAGCGCGTATCATTATCAAGCTTGAGTGGCAGAGCGGAAGGAATGGTATTGTTCGCAATATTAGACGTACTGGTTTTGATGCAGCTGCACTTGCCGTAAAATGAACGACAGTAACTCTCTTTGTACCTGGCGAACAGACCATTTTCTGTAATGTCCGAGGGCTTGGGTTTGTATTTGTATTTGTTTCATTAAATGTTGTCTTTCTGTTCTGTCGTTGTGGGCGAAGGACACAAGTACACAGGGCCGCAAAATGCCTGTATATGCTCTATTAGCCGCAGGCATCATAGTCACCCCTTAAAATGCTTCAATCTAGCAGCAATTACATGTACTACCATGAACAGACCATTCAAAGGCACGCACTTGTCATGAGTTTATTTATTTATTATTATTTAAATGAATGTCTCTTTTGCGCTCAGGCCTCACTGGAGTAATGCACGTCTACTGTTTTCTGTTTAGGCCAGAGAGGCGGGTGGGTGCGAGGTGGGTGTTTGGGGATATAACGTCCTTTTCCACCACATACGCCAGAGAGGCAGTTCACACAAATCAGCCTGCCTCACTAGTGCTCGACCTCTCTGCACAAAAAGAAGTCCCAGCTTCACTGGCAGCTTGCCTCTGTTTGCGACCGCCTGGCATGCACCTTGACCTACATAACACAAAAATCACGAAAATCACGCTTATTCATGACAAATTTGTGTACTTACACCTGTCTGTGGCCGGTGTCGTAGAATATTTCGGAACCAGGATAAATCGGAACCGGTTCCCCCAAATCCTAGGATATTTCGGAACCATTCCCATTTATCCTAGGATAACCCTAGGAGACCCTAACCCTAACCCTATTCCCATTTATCCTAGGATATTCTAGGATAAATCGGAATGGTTCTCAAAAATCCTGCCACCAGGGCCAGGATAAATCGGAATGGTTCCCATTCGTCCGGTTCCGAAATATCCTGTGACACCGGCGCTCTGGTCTGGCCACTGCCTCTAACCAGGGTGTACAGAAAGGTCTTTGACGCCGTTTTTTTTTTTATTATTATTTTGGCGCGTGACCACTACGCGGCGTGCGATTGGCCGTCCTGGCGGGGCTCCATGGGTGCCTCGCGCGCACTTACCCCCCCCCCCCCCCCCCCCCACCCCCCCCCCCCCCCCCCACACACACAACCGGCACATCCATCCCAGTCAAACTTCATGACCTTTCCAGGTGCGAAAAATTAAAAGTGCGAACGAAGTTTAAGCGACTACACTTCCTGTGGCGACCCTCTCCACGTGCATGCAAAGGGGTTAGTTAAGTCAGTGGTGTACCACTTTGCCCCTCTCTCTGAATTTATGAAGAAAGATGTCAACTATACACGTGCTCTGCGAGGTTTGTCACTCTTCTGTAACTCATGTATATATGTGACGCTCGGTACATAAGGATGTCTAGATGTATATACATACGTTACGGGGTTTTCACGCCTTGTCCTGTAGACCGGAATTTTAATTAAGCGCTTGCACTGAACGACTTTTTAAAATTCACGTCCGCGTTTCTAATTTCGGGTTTGCAGTGTTAGAGAGAGTTCTGATCTCTGTGGTCATCACCCAGATTAGATATCCTATGAAGAAATGCTTATGTTTGTATCCTGCTTGATGAGAAAACTCCAGTGAGACCGACTGGATGTGGGGGTTTTGGTTGTCGTTGATTTTGCTTTGGTTTTGATGTTGTCTTTTTTTTTTTTCTTTTTTTTTACTTTTTGTGTGTGTGTGTGTGTGTGTGTGTGTGTGTGTGTGTGTGTGTGTGTGTGTGTGTGTGTTTTGGGAAGGGGGGGGGGCTTTTTGACTTAAAACCATCACTGCATATCATTGCACATTTCTATACAACTACAATGCTCGGGTCTTGCCCGTCTTTGATAGGGGAGCCGGGATAGCCGACTTGGACTGCCAATGCTCGGGTCTTGCCCGTCTTTGATAGGGGAGCCGGGATAGCCGACTTGGACTGCCAATGCTCGGGTCTTGCCCGTCTTTGATAGGGGAGCCGGGATAGCCGACTTGGACTGCCAATGCTCGGGTCTTGCCCGTCTTTGATAGGGGAGCCGGGATAGCCGACTTGGACTGCCAATGCTCGGGTCGTGAGTTCGAATCCCGGCTGGGGCCAGATATTTGTGCTGGCCTTTTTCTCGTTGCCCTGTCTTTGATGTCACCCTTTTATGGTGGAAAAGGACGTTTAACCCTCAAACACCCATGCACCCACCCATCCGGTCTTTGTTATCACCCTTATGCGGTGGAGCAGGACGGTACAGCCCCCACCCCCACCCACCCCCACCTCCCACCCGTCAAAACAAACAAACAACGGGCAAACTACACAAGTAAAGATTTTGCTCAGTTAAAATTAGACGTGTATACCAGGAGACTGATATTTACCAAAAAAAAAAAAAAACCTCTTTCAGAAAATAGCACGATTCCTTGAATTAAATGACTGATAACTGTGAGACGTCGACCGACATGCATTATGACCTGAGTTTCGTATTAGCGAAAATAGGCCAAGAACTGTGTACTGTTAGTCATCGTCAATGGTTTGTGTTGTTGTATTCGAAAGGTCGGCACCCTTCAGTGTTTGGCCTCTTCTGCAGGCCTGGCACAGCGCAGTCGCTATATATGTATACGGACTGATACGTGTATTCCTGTCTCTTTCGTGATGCACAAATGTTTGCAGAAATCATCGTCGGTAGCACAGAATTGAACAGAAAAGAAGGAGAAGTCATTTGCCAGTGCCTGCAGTTGTGTGCCTTTAAAAATGATATATAATTTTTCCACAATCCCAGTGTTTCAAATTGACCTTTGTGGGATTCAGTTGCCCTGGTAGGAATTGTTCGGAGTTGAAATGGTCCTAAAACGAAAAAAAAAATCGTTATTTATTTCAGTGCTACCGATACGCTACAGTCGTAATCTTGTCTTCTGATAGCGTAAGAGAGGCTGGATTTATAGGCCCGTATGTAACAGTTGAGGTTAGGGCTTTTAGCCCCGGGTTAGAGTCTAACCTCGTACTAAACTAGCTCTAGGGTTAAATTTTCTGTTATTTATTGTTTTAAATCAGGAAGCGGGTCCATTCCAGCAAGGTGCCTAAGCCGTTATAGAAGGATTTTTGTCTGTCTTTCTTCTCTTCCTTTTTTATTTAATTTTGTTTTGGGGTTTCTTTTGTCCTAGACTGGGTTAGGCCCGTAGCCGTGGGTTAAATTAACCTCGACTTTTACATATGGGCCCAGGACTACAATTTTTGGTGTTGTGCTCACGCTACTCCCTAGCGTTCTCCGTCAATGATCGGGTCGTGAGTTCGGATCCCGGCTAGGGCCAAATATTTGTGCTGGCCTTTTTCTCGTTGCCCCCGTCTTTGATATCACCCTTACGTGGTGGAAAAGGACGTTAAACTCCCAAACGTCCATCCATCCATTCCTCATTTAGCGCATTTTCCCCCTCTCTTTCACAGAATTTTCCCCTCATTTTTTTGCTCTAGTACATCGGGGTTTTCTGCGTAATCAGAGACATTATGTATTTCAGTCTCTCGTTGTAAGTGATGTAGTGTGATTACTCGTACTTGACTTACTTGACTTATGCCTCTGGCTCCGCTCGGGGAACAAAGGGCCACAACAGCACTCCTCCAACGGACACGGTTTTGGGAGAGCCTCTTCAGCTCGGCCCATGTCATTCCGGCTGCCTTCACTTCAGCGCCCGTGCTTGATTACTCGTAGTTTTAGTCCCAACTTGCCAGCTCACCTCAAGTCAGGTTCTGCGTCAGTCATGACCTTCAAGCGGAACCTCAAGACGCACCTTTTCTCTCAGTTCTAATTTTTTTTCTTTCTTTCTTCTTCTTCTTCTTCCCCAACCTCAAAGGCGCCGTGAGCATGCTTACTGCATGGAAGTTCTTTTTGTAGCGCTATACAAATGGCCAATCATCATCATCATCATCCCAATTTTGAAACGCGAGGCCATCCATCAAGTGCTATCAGTGATTGTGTGGGACATCTCACCGCATGTGGAAGAGGCCTTGACATGTTGAATGCTAGTGGTACTTCGTTCCGTTTGTTTGCCGGTCCCAACCACCAATATCCGTTCTCTGTTATCACCGTCCGCTGCTCTTCCGGTGACACTGGCGACGCCAAGTGGCGTCTCCACACTACGTGGATCAAATGAACTCAAACCCCTGTTGATATATCGTCTCTGCAAACAAGGGTTGGTGGTCTGTCTATAATGGAGTCGAAACTAAAAAAAAAAAAAAATGTAATAGTAATTACTGTGGAAAAGTCAAGCAGATTATGAAATTTTTATCTAAGACATTCTGATTCCTGTCTCTCCGTTCTTTTTGCTCTATGGGTTTGTTGTTGTTGATGATGATGTTGTTGCTGTTGCTGTTGTTGTTGTTGTTGGTGGTGGTGGTGGTGGTGTTTTGCTTTTTTTGTGAAGTCCACACTGGAATTCTGCAAAATCTTTTTTTCAGTTGTGAGCTTTTCTTATAAGTTTCTTAAATAAACACGCGATTACGAGTAGAACTTTCTCTCTTTACGGTGGACATACATGATTTTTTTTTTTTTTTTTTTTTTATTTTATTTTTTTTGGGGGGGGGGGGGGTGGGGAGGGAGATATTTAACTCAGAATGTCCTTTGTAATACGAGATCTCTCAACCAGTGTGCATCAGTACTTCGAACGCATTACGTTTGAGGTCAGAAATTCACTTGACTTTTGTACTTCCTGTGATCTCATTCGTGCTATCAGACGACTGTACTGTAATCTTGAGAAACTGCATAACGATACAGCCATTCGTCCACGCCAATCAAAACTCCACACAAAGTCACGTGTTCAAGCAGCAATGTCACATTTATTTAAAATTCAAAACTGTAAAAAGTAGTAAAAATGTATAAGCCCTTTTATACACCAAATGAACCTGAAATAAAATCATCGCATGATATTCAAAAGAGAAATTAAAAACTTGGAAGAAGTGAATGACTGGCAACAGCACCAAACAAGTTCAATACACAAAAAGTGAATGTGTAAACACTGCTAGCCAAAAAATGTCCGCAATTTCTCCTTTAAAAAAAATCCATGTCTTCAGAAACTTCCACCGAGACACATCAAGCTTTCCGGTGGACGTCAGATTGTCCCACTGATCTCAGTCTAGGACTTAAGCCGAAAATCACGTGCTCTCTGACGCACAGCACTGGTTAGGGGCAGTGGGTAGGCTACATCACGGCTGAGGCAGATTTTTCGGGATAAGTCCGTGACTGGATCTCACTGAACCAAGTCCAGCAACAGAAGACTTGACAAAACAGTCAATGAACTTTTGGTCCATACCCATGTCAAACAAACGCTTTAGCACTACGTTCAAAACGCATACAACTGTGCTTTGACAGTTGGGTTTTTTTTTGGGGGGGGGATTTATTCTTCACACAAATTCATTGCCTTCAAGCGAAAGGACAACCCGACTGTACAAACTTGCAGAAATCTGACGGTAGATGGTATTAAAGCGAAGAAGTCTCTGACATTTCATAAGGCGGCACATGCACGTCTCCCCTGTCAAATGCATAATCATCAATGAATACTTCATATTATTAACGGCTATGGTCGTATTATTATTATTGATATACAGGTTGTAACAGTATCAGCGGCATGGTCAGTGAGAAAACTCTTGCATGTTATTAATAACCGTAGTTCAGGAGGTAGGACGAGAGAGAAGAGAGAGAGAGAGAGAGACAGCCTTGATTGTATCTGAGGCAGTTGGCGTATTGCATGCAGCCTACACGTGGCGAGTCAGTTGTTTATTAACGTTATTGTGGCAGGCAGGCTAGTGCCAAGTGCCACCTGCTATATAAATCGGCGCAGCACAATATAATGTAGTACGGCGTAACCTTGGTACTGTACACGTGCTGTCACTAGGCAGCTCATAACAGTTTCACGCGCACAGTGTACATGACAATATTTTCTCTCTTTAGACTACCACCAGTAACGAAAGTGGGCGACAATGGTCCATGGAAACTTTGCAATAGCTTCCTGTTAAATCTACATCTGGTCTCTTGCCAAGGCAGATTGAACAAGTGTTTGAAGCAAACTGCACATGCACAGTGGCATACATTTCTCACACGCAACACAGATAATCTGCTCGGTCAAGGGTGTACACTCAAAGGATCTTCGTCATCCACAGCAGCATTTTAACTTGACGTCATTGATATTTAGACAGTTTGGGCATAATACACACATTTCTTCATTTCTTTCTTTTGCTTGTTGAGACTTCCTGAGGACAAACTAGGTAAACTTGTGCCGTAAGCAACAGACAAACTCACCCACACAAAGCAGCAGCATATATATATTTCTTGCTATCTTGGTATTCCGGAAATGAACTATCATTTCATTCAGTTTTGTCATCGTCCCAGTTGAGATTATCTCCACAGGCATTTGATAAGAATGAACGCCCGGGCACAGGGGCAGCCATAGTATTGTTACCCACGTGCTTTCGTATTATCGAATGCCTGTGATAATCTCCGCACTGACAAGAGACTGTGGTCTGAATGATTCACCGCAGTTACTACAGGTTGGTATTTCTCGCCTGTCCTGTTATTTCAGCACATACACACATTAGCAGGCAGCATTATCAGCGATGCACAAATCTGCTTTCTCTAATATATTCAACAATCAGTGATTCAATGGCTGGCCTCACGAGGGTCTAAGCAAAATGAACGCTAGTGTTTCCAGTGCCACTCCGCTTTTCGACGACCATTTCTCTCACGTAAAGCCACGTGAAATCTCACGTGAAATACGAGCATTGCACACGTCTCTGCACTTTGCGTTGTAGTAACGCTTTAGTCAAAGTCGTTGTCTGGTTGATAAGCGCCCCCCCCCCCCCCCCCCACTTTTTTTCCCGTTTGATGCCGACAGACCGAAGTCCTTTGGAAAAACTCGGTGCTACTCAAATTCGAAAACAGAAACACTTGGTGCTGCTGCTTGGAAAAACTGTCCCAACGATGCTGGTTAAAGCGGAATAGCACCCGAAACACTCCCGTCCAGTTTGACTACACCCCCCGCGACCTAGCCTGCATCTTCAGGTCATTAATTTTCTGCTTTGCAAAATACGTAGTTCTGTAAAAAATACTCTCAGGTTCTGGGGGAGGCTGGACATTTTGCACGTGGAAATTTGTAAGACGTATATAAGACACAACGAGGCATGACAAATACATTCAGCAAAATCCATCGATGAAGTCAGTCAGTGCACCGTTCAGGCGAGACAAAAGTAAATTAAGTTTATCCAAGGCTTCTTTCGGTGTTGATAGGAGGATGATTCAGCGTCAGATATGCAGGATTCTTCGAGGCATTCAGATTGTACAAAATATAAAAAAAGGGAGCGAGACATGTACCTTCGATGTAATTCCCACGGAAAAAGAAACATTTATAGTTAGAAACAAGTTAGAAAAAAAATGAGTATAAATCGGAAGCATTTTTACTTTGCAATAGGTTAGGTTTGAACAGTTTACATTGGTTGGTTGGTCGATTGGCTGGGGATTAACGTCGTTTACCACGCGCCGAAGGCAACGAGGAAAAGGCCAGCATATTTTTCTTGCTCCCATTCGGGAATTGAACTCACGACCGAAGCTCTACCAGCATGGGTATCCGGGCACCCTACGTCAAACTACAGGGTAGCACCGTGATTCGGTAAATGGGTCCGAGAGTCACAGTTGTTTGATAAACGCTTAGGCCCCTTCGCCAAATGATGGTACAGGTATTGAGGATAGGCATGAACGAGTCATACTGTAGAGCTGCAGTTTCTGTTGAACATTCTTGCAGAAAGGTGATAATCATTTCAAATGTAAACCCGGAGTTGAGTTTTTTTTTTTCTTCTTCTTCAAAAGTGAGCGGATTCTCTGTCAGTGTAAAGTCAGTCTCATATAAACCTGAATCATTTGCCCTCATCATTTTGTTATGCGTTTCAGACGGTGAACATGCACACATACATTACATGTAGGCGACAAATGTTAGAAATTCACTGAAATGACAAGACAAGGTTATTTACAAAACACTGATTCTTATGCATTCATGATTATCTGAACATCTAAACGGTTACTTTTCAAGTAGGCAAGAGATGAAAATAAAACACAAACGTTGACACGGTTCAAAACATACATGGTTGTATGAATTTATTAAAAAGTGTAAAAAAAATTCTGGAAGCAAATAGGCCTTATGAGTGTTGCTAATACAGCAAGCATAAATTCAGAAGGATCGTTTTGAAGACTAACAAAATTATTATCATCAAGGCATTGTACCATATTATGTGTAAAAACGAAGACAAAGATATCAAACGATAGGCGCTGTATGACCAGTTCAAGCAAGTGTTTCATAACATTCTCACAACATGCATCACAACATTCAGACTCACATCTAGACATGTAACTGATATCTGCTGGATATCTAACCAGTAACTAAGCTAGAAAAAGTTACTACAGTTGCTGACAATGTCTTCACACTAGAAAGCAAAAAACAGATGTCAAATGACCGAAAATTGAACAATCACTAGGATTACTAGGAAAACATGCACGTGATATAGGTATATATATATCTATGCATACAACACTGATCCGTCTGTGTAAAAGTCAAGTCTTGCACTTGCAGTCCATCGACAATGCCTGAACCTGTGGCCTAAGCCCAACAAATATAACCTATCGCGCAAAAACAACGTGTTTCACAGAACTACTCTCCTGGCCAAACTTCCCTGAACACAGCCGTTGACTAGCAACACACATGACAACTGTCCGCACATTGGAATCAAAAATGGTGGCATGATGATGAATCTAAACGCGAGCTAATAATATTATAATGTCAAAAATGGCGATGGAAAGTATAAATAACCATGTCAGACGACGTTAGAACTTAGAAGCAATATGCAGTGTTTGTCAACAAGGCCACGGAGGTCCAGTGTGTAAAGCAGTGATTGACAAATTGTACGGAAGCATAAGCTTCAGCCCCACCAGCTTGCAGTGTCACTTGAAAAAAAGTCGAAGCAACAATGTTTTATTCATTTTTTTCTGTCTTTTTTTTCCTTGTCGTTGACTCTTGAGACGTATGCTAGAACCTTCTCGTGTGTGATGGCTGAACCGCATCAAACGTCACTTCAGAATCTTCGAACGATCTCCATTGAAAACCATAGGAGAGCCATGGCTTCAGATTGTGTCCAGCTGTAAAGTGTAATGCCTCTATGGCAGGCACCAAGACTGTCTGAGTCTAAAGAATGTTCTGGACGTGGAAAAGGTGTTGTGCTGTAGTGTACCGTCCTTCTGTTTAGGTTGTGCTTTGGGTGTATTGTTCATCACTTTCACCAGCAGTCTCCGGGCTTGAAAGTTCAGGAGTAACTTGATTCATGAAGTCCACCCTAGAGTCCCTCATCAAGATCGGACTCATGGTCCATCAGACTTGAAAGTCACTTCGTTTTCTTGGACTGTTTGTTGCTGGGCACTGGTAGCTCACCTCGGTAGAAAACAAGCGTGTGATAGTCGGCACTTGGTGACCCAGTGTGGTGGTGTTGGTGTGGAACTGGAAGATGGAAGTTCTATCTTGTTGAAGTCTCCACCAGAATGGTCTTGGGCTCAAAGGGAGATGAGGGTTGGGGAGCCGACGGCTTCTGAGCCACTCTCGCTTTCACTCCTGTGCACCTGGCTGGCGCACGAGACCCCGATCCCCGGGCCGGCCGTGAGTGGAGTCAGTCCGGTGGATCCCTCCACGAGGCTGTCCAGGCTGGTGTAGGTGAACAGTCCGGACGAGGGTGTGGAGATGGGGACCCCGGTGGCGCAGGACACCACAACGGGCAGCTCTCCGTTTCGCTGCCTATCCAGGGGAAGACTGTTGGGTCGGCTGCTGCTGTTGCTGGAAGACGCTGATGACGACACAGAGGACGAGCAAGCGGTGCGTAAGGAGGAAGAGGTCAAGGGCACTGCAGACTCGACAGGTTCTGACTTGACCTTGAAGGCAGAACCCGAGGGGTCGACCTTGCAGATGGGCACGTGCGCCTGAAGGATGAACTCGAGCTGATCCTTCTGCTGCTGAAGGGTGTGGATCTCATTCTCAAGGTCGCTCTTTTCCGCCTCTAGCTTTTCTGTCTCCTGCAGCACACGGAACACATACACACGATTAGGACCGATGCTCCTTTGCATGCAGAAATCATGAACAGTTTAGAACTACGGTCAGTGCTTCTGCAATATCCCTCAACAAACGCAGACACGGTTAAGAATTAGAATCCACATCCCAGTTTACCTTGAAGATGAACTCAATCAGACTTGAAGTTAGAAAAGGTAAATATCCTAAATCAAAGATTATAAGGGGGGGGGGGGGGGCTTTCCCGTCTTCACTCTTGCCTACTTCAGCGTTCTGTTTCATTACAAAAGAGAAAAACATGGGCGGAGCGGTTGTGGAGAACTGTCAGTTATCATCGCTAACAATCTAAATGTGCAGGGCGGCAGGTTTCTCACTGGGCGCACAGTTTGCCCTAGGCTATCGCAAAAAAAAAAAGAAGAAAAAAAAAAGAAAGAAAGTAGTTTTGAATTAAACAATATGCTTATAGGGGTCAACCGTGCTGAGATACCGCGTGAAGCACTGGGCTCTGTTTAACGCCAACCGACGTATCTCAAATAAACTCGGGACTAGTTGGATTGTATATACACCAACGCCCGCTAAAAACGTGACCAGGATTTGACATTCAGGGCAAGAGTCTGCGACTGATTATCGCCGCCCTGTGCCATTGTTACGGCTGAGACAGAGAACTGGGACAGTCTAGTGTCTAGCCGTTCCTCCCACACACTCGGAATCGGAGGCGGCAAAAGGGAAGTTTTACCGTCTCCAACACCAGAAAACGCACAGTGCCTTCAGACATTGATTTAATTTTACTGGCGGCTGCGGACTTCAGCGCTGTGGCATTAGCATCAGACCAAAGGGGGGCAGAAAAAGTAGTTTTTACGGCTCCCAAGGCCTTCAGTTTCTGAACCGAGGGTGAAGAAGGACAATGCTTTCTTGGAGCATGGGCGGACTGACCGATTGATTTTGTTCACGAAGCATGTACTGCTGCGTCTGAGTGTGTCCACATCGTCTTTTACAGATTGACCTCCCTTGTTTGGTGGAAAAGGACGTTAAACCCGCGAACGACAAGCGATATTGAGAGTGTCACAAAGACAGGGGGAAAAAAAACCCTTTCAGACAGTCTGGAAGGACTTTCTTTCTTTTTGTGACTGCATGAATACTGCAATAGTCGATCAAATGTGAAGGGGTATGAGCAGTACTGACCTCTACAAGTGTGTTGGTGTGGTCCACCCGCCTCTGTCTGCACTTGGCGGCTGCTAGCTTGTTCCTCTCACGTCTTACTCGCCGCCTCTCCTCCTCTTCTGGCGACAACTGCAACGACAGAATAAAGAAAATCATAATAATTAACATCACCATGAGCTAAACACTGCCAAATGCAGCTGCTGAGTACAGTATAATATCAACAAAGAGCTTCATAGTTATCAGGCTCTTGATCAACAAACAAGCATAGAACTTTGTGTGATGGCTTACACACTTGCATGTCTTCCGTTGCAATCGTGTGTGTGGCTGGGACTGACTGGAAACTACCTCAGTCAGCTGGCATTTTGTTTACCCCCCTATTGCGCATAAGTTAAGTCTGTATGATCTGGTCGGGTCGGGACAAATATGATAAGCGCAATCTAACATTTATCTGTTCACCTGTGTATTAATTACGTACTTTAATACTGCGTCGTTTGATTTTTCATTAAAAAAAGAAAGAAACGGCTGAGTTCACAGACTTATTTAGTGATGAACTCTGCACTCTTAAATACTCTGACATTTCCAGCTGTCCTCATTATGACTAAATGCCAAGCTTGACGCGCCGTGGATGCTTTTATAGGCACCAGTCTGTCCACTTGTGCTAAACGCCCTGGAGGCAAGAACAAAGGGTTTTGATATTTGCCTCCATAAATACGCTAACTGCGCGTCTATGGCCACAGGCGAGTGATCAGATGGGGTTGGCAAATGTCTGTGTGTCGGATCAAGACTTGTTATTTCCATGAGCCGTTCATAGGGCAACACGTGCCGCTGGGGTTGCACCCAGTACCACCCGGTCCCTTCCTCTCGTTTGTGTCAAATTTGTTGCGTTTGACTGACGTCTTCTATTCTTCTCCGCTGTCGTCAGTTCGCCGCACTTTGCCCCTCCCCTTTCCGTCTCTTTCGTTCCTGCCTATCGCGCCGGTCCTATCTCTGTTCAGCCGAAATCAGATGTGGTATTAAACTCGTACAACTCCAGCTTGGTCAGCATCAAGCCAACTGCGGTCCGAGCCATTCACAAAAGCCGTCATGTCTTTTTTTTTTTAAGTCGAGGCAAAGACGGAAAACTGTTACATTTGTCAGTGACCCCCTCCCTACCCCCCCCCCCCCCCCCTTCCTCCTCACACCACTAGTTGGTAGAGACATTTCATTTTTCCGTCCCTGCTCTATTACTGGCACTGTTGCTTCACCTCCCCCCCCCCCCCCAAAAAAAAAAAAAAAAAAAAAGGTTAGAAACAAAACAGAAAATTATCTTTCGAAACCGCAAAAGCACGAACCGACAAAACATATTCCTTTGCTTTTTTTTACGGGACACGTAGAGCGGTTGCTTATTTTCTGCAATATAGAAGTTGCTCAGTGTGTGCAGCTGGCCAGAGATCGTGCTAACAACTTACCAGCCTACACACAGCCCGCGCGGCTGAGATTGGCTCATTTAGGCTCATTACGTTTCGGAAACACTAAACTTTGGGGCTGAGCGATAAAAGCTGACATTCGCGGGTTAAAACTTACGAAAACGCTCAGGTTAACAGCCCTTGGATAGACAGAGAGGTAATAATTATATGACTTATGTTGTGCTGTCAGTTCCAGCGTCAGTGTCGTTTCATATATTCATTTTATTGGAAGCAGCAACTGCACTTTGACAGTGTTTGTGCGACAGGTGTTTCGTCTGACATATCTTCCACCAGTATCACTGAGCTCTGCAGTCACGGGACCTAAGTGATGGGGGAAGTGGGGAGGGTTGGGGGAAGGGGGGGAGGGGGGGGGGTTGATGGAGGTGGCTGTGATGGTCAGAAAAGGAGGGAGACGTAAGCGACAAAAATAAACACGCGAACTGTCTTTGGGTCATTACTTTATAGCCATGGAAACGTAGAAATGATGGAGATAATTTTAGTGCTGATGCACATCTTCCATTTTAGCATGCTCTTAGATCAGCGCGGAATTATAGTAACACTCAGACGCGCGTCATGTACAAGTACAGGTCTCCCAGGCCTATGCGACACGATACCTGTCTGTTGATAAGGAGTGTGAGAAGGCCACAAGTTGATGAGGACAATGACAAAGCTACAATGAGTCTACAAGACCACTTAAACTGGAAATTTTGGTGGAAATTCTTTGCTACTTGTGACTAGGTTGGCACAGAAACTTAAAACTGGCTGATTCCAGCTTTGCTAAGCCAATTTGTGTTTGGGAATAATTTCACTCGTGACTGCGCCTGTACGCTCGAAATACTCCACCTTGATGATTAGTACAGCTCGTAATGCGATACAATGTAGTTTACACTTTGCGCGAGCGGTCGAACGTTCAAATTCTGCGACTATTGTTACACTGCTGGAGCGTTCAGTGTCAGTGGTCGCAGCGTCATCGAGTACGCTTCTGTTGGATCAGTGCCAGCATTACAGACGCTGTCACTGTGCAGGTGTCTAAGTGGTGTGATGACAGATACCACGAAAACAGCTGAGAATGATCTGTGAGCATAAAAATGGTAGTATTGGCCCGTTTTGTACCTGTAGGGCAAGAAGGGCTGTATCTGTCTTGGATTGTCCATGCAAACTTTTTTTTTTTTTTAAATCAAATAAGTCATGTACGATTGTAAACGTAATGTGTGTGTGTGTGTGTGTGTGTGTGTGTGTGTGTGTGTGTGTGTGTGTGTGACTCTTACACAGACATAGATGCATACCTTTTCGTTGCGATTTCTGCGCGTGTATTTTCTCTGGGGAGCGGACGACTGGCTGTGGTCGCCGTTGGTGATGATGCCATTCTCTCCCCTCGCCCGCTTGTAGGAAGGCTCCCACTCGGGGTCCGACTCCTCGAAAGAGTCCTGTGACTGCTCGCGACTAGAAGGGTCTACGATGGGGGGCACGAATCCGCTCTGGGTGTGGGGGTCGCACCCCCCGTTGGCGGCCGACCCGTTCACGGGTACGGACTGCAGTTCGATGAACGTCTGCTCCAGGTTGGCCAGGGTGGTCGGGGTCAGGGTGGGGGTGGTGCCTGTCCCTGACGTCATGGTGGTCAGGAAGTTCGGCACTGGGTACTGATGGACAAAATCAGACAAAAATACTTCGTTAAAAATTTCAAAAACATCATGATACGTCACACATTTTTGTGAAGAGAATTTGAGAATCTGCAAAAACGAGTAAATCTTTGTGCAAAATCAGAAGGGAAAAATATTTTTAAAAGCGCTCTTCGACATAACTATGAAGCACACAACTGATACGTCACACATCATGAAGAGAAGGTGTAAAATAAATTCATTATAGACATTTTTAACCTGTGATTCGTTGACTAACAGTAACACAAAATTCCACTGAGTAAATTATATAAATTCAAGTTTCATACTCATGCAACACTATTTATGCTCAATAAACTTTTCGAGAAACTTTTTCATTCAGTGCCACGCCATACTAAGCAAACACTGAGATAGAAAGACAACTTTCTGACGCTTCTATCACTCTGCAGTCGGCCGGTAGTTTGGCCGCGTGTCCCCCTCCCCCTCCCCATCCCCGGCTCACTCAAGTTCTCAACAGTTTTCAGTCTAATCAGTGGGAACGCACGCGTGTCTCCTCAGCCATGTTAATAAAAGTCGCCAGAAATCGATTTTTTTCGCAATCAAGGCATGTCGGGGGAGGGGAGGGAGGAGTGGGGTGGTGGAGGGATAGGGGCCGGGAGGGGGGGGGGACTGAACGGAGGGGTCAGAGCAAGAGGGCACCCGACGCATGTCAATGAACTTCGGTGGAGAGAGAGAGAAAAAAAAATCGAAATTATGCAAATCTAAATGACCGTTTATCCAATCACTGACCGGGGGGTACTGCTGAGCATACTGAGGGGTGTAGTACTCCGGGTACATGTTATACTGGTGGTGATAGGTATAATCCATCATGTTGCCAGGTTTCCAACGACCACGATGCATGCACGAAGTGTAAAACGGCGACACAACACTGTCGTCGACTCGCACAAGACAAAACTGACAAACTGCCCCAACTCAACAACTTGTTACGAAACAAACTGTTGAAAGTCTGTTGAAACTCGCGTCAAACGGATTCTTCCAGAACTTGGCCAGTAATCCACGCGAAACTGTTGCTAATTTCCCAGTGGAAGATTTTCAGCGAATGATTTTCTTCAAAATCACACAGTGATTAATCTGAGTACTGCATCAGATTTTTTCTTTACAGATCGCCACGAACTGAAATTGCGCTCGAAAAAATCTCACGTCAACTTGTGCACTTTTTTGTGAAGTTGCCGGTGGTTTAGATTTAGTTTGCGGTTTAGAAATAATCCAGGTCTTCGCACGTGTAAATCCTATGACTGAATGCAGTCATGTGAGAATCAAGTGACTGGTTCGGACTGAGTAACAGGCAACCTCACTCCACAGATAAAGTTCTCCACTGAGTTAGTCAGTGTTGCACCAGATATTCAGCTTTAGCAGACGACACTGAGATTTCACGCGCCAAACCGCTGTCGTGTCCTCTCCCGGCGAACGTGCACAAGAGTGTGTCGCGCGTGTGTGACAACCTGCCGCCTATATGCTGTAAGTATAACCACCACATCCATGGCCAAATGTGGAAGGGGGAAGGAAAAAGGGGGAGGACATTTTGGGGCCGACAAAAAGTTGACCTCGAGCACTCCACGCGCTTCGGCAGTGTGTGTCACCGACAGCCAATCAAACGCCAGCTCTCTCCAGCCTCGGCGGCCGTAATGGTGGCAACTTTGCATAGAGCTCAGCCCTCGGACCGGCGACGGCCGAAGGGGGTCTGAATTCGGAAGGGGGTGGGTGTCAAAGTGGTAATGACGGTAGAAGAAGGGAAATGAGGAAAGAGAGACAGACAGCTTGTCAGTAGATGGCAGATACTGCTCTAAATTACACCATGACTTACACACGCTCTCAGTCACACGCATCAAACTTGCACGAGTGGGGTCGGGGCAGACGACAAAGGCGAACCGCACGAGACCCGTGGCCGATCAAGCAGAAAGAACGCAAACCCGCTTATGTAAGCCACATTCTTTCGTCGTTTTCGGGCCCCAGGACGGCAAATATGGTTCATACGAGATGCAAGCTAAACGGAGTGGCACAAGTTTAGATGGCTGAACTTTTTAAAAACAAGGGGAAAGAATAGTAAACTTACCGACTGCGTCGTGGCAGATCCGCTGGCCATGCTGGAAAGAATGCCTGCCACGTATTTCGAGTCAGCGTAGGTCGTCTCTTGGGTGGGAAACATTCTATGCTCGTACGATCCCGTTTGAAAAATTCAGCTCCAAGCTGTGTGTGTGTGTGTATACAAAGTCTCTGTCTCTGCTCTTCAAGCGATGTCTGCAAGCAACTAACTCGTGGCTGGAACCGGCCTTGCACTTTCAGGAGATTCTCTCTATGAGTCACCACTCGCCTGTCTGAGGGAATACCTCCTTACTTTAGCTAGATATACGCCTGTGAGTCAGGGTGAGTCATCGCCCTATTTTTAGCTCCATTACCTCACCGCATTGAACCGAGCTTGAGCACGTGACCTTTCACTCGCCATATTTGGAGAATCTCCTGACGTCACGCAGCTACTTCGGCATACTTCGTTCACGCCGCGCGAGCAGTTGACCTCATTTTGGCGAGCTTCCAACCAGTGTTTGTAGCGATTGTTTTCGTAGCGCCGCGAGCGATACGGGGGTTACTTCATAATATTTTCCTTCAGGGGCTTGTTGACAACTTAAAACACGTTCTAAATGCTTGCCAAAGCTGATGGGAGGTGTAGATTGCGGAATTTAGCGAAAAAAAAGTTGGGTACTACACGAGTAAACAGCGTGCGTAAATAATTTATGCAGAACAGGCCTGTACGTTTGAGGCGCTAGCAAGGCTAAGTCGTGAAATTAGAAGCATGTGTAGTCAGAATCAGGAGCCAATAAAATCTTGGAGTGGTCACGAAGGGCTTCAGTTTGACAAATTATGTCATGCGTCGTGACTGTCTTTCGTGTCCCCTGCGTGAAATGACAAAGGGATCTCCCCAAAATACTACGCCATTCTGTCACGGGATCCCTGACTGAGCCCCACAATAACCACGGCAATCGGGTCACGGCGGCGTTTCACGGCCGGGACGACCCGTTCCCGGAGGGAGGGCACAAACTTACTCAAGTTGGCTTTGCTTGAATGATCGGGGGAGTCGGTGGCTCAACGGTTTGAGCGTTGGACTCGAGATCGAAAGGTCCCGGGTTCGAATCCCGACAGGGTCAAAATTAGTACAGGCCTTTTCACGTTGCCCCGCTTCCACTGACTGTGAACTGGATCTGTTTGTGTAACTTGTCCATTACAGTCAAGGATACATAAAATGTGGCCGACCTGGCAGTCTGACTGGATTGAAAAAGTGTTCAGCTGGACTGTACAGTTAGGGTAGCTATCCCCATCCCCCATAACCAGCCCCCTAGGGCCGTCTGCAATCACCTCGTTGTGGCGTGGACGATAAACCCCAGCTAACCAACCAACCAACTTGAATGATCGCGTGTGGGAGCATGGGTTGCTGTTTGTTTGTTTGGTCACGCCTAAAGTCGGTGGTTTGCCAAACTTCTCGAACTTCGATTGCTTGAGTGATTTTGTGTAGTGGGTGGGTCAGTTGTAGTTTGTTCAGTTGTGGTTACTACGTCTCAAGTCACGTTTAAGTCACCAGTTTACTACTGATCAGTCAATACAACGCATGACTGGTATCAGTGTTGAAATCCGTTGGTGTGTCAGTCGTTCGCCAGGTTGTCAAAGTGTAACTTGAGGGTGGGTGGGTGTTTAGGAGTCAGTTTAAGTCCTTTTCTATCACGTATGGGTGATATCAAAGACGGGGCAACGAGAAAAAGGCCAGCACAAATATTTGGCCCCCACTCGGCCGGGATTCGAATCAGTTCATCAGTGACTGCCGGACCCAAGCACTGGAAGTCCAGCGCTCTACTTCAGGTTTCGGCTATCGCGGTTTCCCAAGTACATGTATAACCTGGCATATGCGGAAAAGTCACGAGTGAGCTTGCGAAACGTTACTGTTCGATCTCATTACAAACATAATGCTCTATACTGACTGACTCGACTCAGTCGGCTGGGACCGAACTGAATTATTATTATGTTTGTTTGCCGGTCAAGTTTAAATTATGTTAAATTATTAATAATTATATGATATTATAATAATATAATAATTAAGTAATAAGAAACTACAAGAATTGTCGAGTATTTTAATAGGAATCGGCCATTTGTTCAGTTGACACGGCAGAAAATCCTACCAGAAATGTTTATTATAATCAGTGTAAATTGCGTTCGCTTGTTTCAATTTGACCGAGTCCTGCATCGCGGATGGCTGATCAGCATAGTCAGTCGTATGATAAAAGTATTACAGAGTTCGTGAAATTCAAAAACAAAGAAGCAAACAAACAAACACTGAAATACTCAGTGACCTGCATGGGCAAGGTTTCTTTTGAGCCTTTTGTTCTTGTTTTTGTTTGTTAGTTTGTTTGTTTTTTGCTGTTTTTGTTTGGTTGGGTTTTGTGTGTGTGTGTGTGTGTGTGTGTGTGTGTGTGTGTGTGTGTGTGTGTGTGTGTGTGTGTGTGTGTGTGTGTTTTCTTGGTTTTTGTTTCTTTTTGCTGTTGTTTTGGGGGTGGGGGGAGGGGGGCGGGTGGGTGGGAGGGTTAAGACCAGCTATAGCAGTATCAGAGGATCCGTTTGAGATAACTAGATTACACAAATAATCTCCAACAAATCGGATGCTCCACATCCACTGCACTGTCAGTTCGAAAGGCAGCCTAGTGGTAGGCGTTTTTAGAGTCCTTGTGTGCCGGGGGGGGGGGGGGGGGGGGGGGGGGGGGATTGTAAAAAAATTCATTTTTACCGTGTTCAATAAGTGTGTTGAATTCATGACGCGTACTCGGTTCAGTCTCGATACAATGGTGTACACATGTATACGTAGATAACCTATATTTCCATTCTGGAATTAATAAAGTATTTTGAATTTGAGTTGAACTGAATCGGCTATTGTGATATTCGTCCTGTTGTAGTGGTCGTGATAATGCATTCCGCACTAGGGATTACGTCATTCCTCTGACGAGCTGTCTTTTACGAACTTGAAGTATTTTAGTCGTTTAGTAAGATTTCACTATGGTAATTACTGGTGTTTCAGTTATGTAATTTCACTATTTACTCTGGTCAGCGCTGCTGCAGCTGGAGCCGTGTGAGAGAGGGGGGGGGGGGGGAGAGAGAGAGAGAGAGAGAGAGAGAGACAGACAGACAGACAGACAGACAGACAAAGCTGTAAGTACCGGTATTTCTTGGCTACCACCGGGCTTCCCGAAACTGAATAAAGTTGAAAAAGTAAAAGGAAAGAAAAATCGAAAGACGGTGACGTTGACTGTTAGGCTGTCGGACTGAAAACACCAGAATTATGAATACCAAAAGGAGCACAAGAGACAGGCAAAAGAAATTCATTCCCAAATTAAATGTGACCACCATCCGTAGTCACTAAGAAGATACCCCGCTCTGCCGCCGCCCACGAAATAAATAATGAACGAATAAATGAAAAATCAGTGAATGAATGAATGGGGTTGGGTGGGTGTTTGAGGGTTTAACGTCTTTTTCCACCACATGGCTGATATAAAAGACGGGGTAACGAGAAAACGGCCACTGTATTTGGCCCCAGCGGCGGGAATCGAACTCACGACCCGAGCCGGGCATTGAAAGACCAGTGCCGCAGGCTCTACCGCTCCACTGTCATGATCCCGGCTCCCCGAATGAATCAGTGAATGAGTGAAGAAAGGAACTGCTAAATAAGTAATTAACTATGCAAAAATCCGCCCAAATTGAGAAGATGCATCACAGAGTCTAGACACACAGTCTAGCGCAACCCAGTGGAGGTTTTTTTTTTCTTCTTCTTCTTTTACGGTTGTTGTGAGTGCACATACAACACCTCTCTCTCTCTCTCTCTCTCTCTCTCTCTCTCTCTCTCTCTCTCTCTCTCCTGTAGTTTTAATCAGTCTATCATAATTACTTTCCAGTTTAGTCTGCCATTTCAATGCTGTCAATACGTACTTTTTCCCACTGAGCATTAACATAAGCGGTGCCACTTGTTTATGCTCACTATCTGTTTGCTTGAACTGACGACTTGTCAGTATTGCAATAAACCTGTTTAAACCAGGAGAAGCATCACTGCGTGTCGCCAGTCATCAGTTTCAGAGGTCGATCATAGCATTTCGTACCGCGCACAAGTATCCCACGTTTTGTACTCTTTTACGGGTTGTACGCTAAAAAAAAAAAAAAAAGGAAAAAAAAAAGGCAAGATTTAAGGCTCCTATTACAGCCTGCGAACACGAGTCTAATCAAAGTGCAACACTCCGTCAAAAACAAATTTAAATCCATGCATGAACATGAACATTTTTTTTTTAACTGAAAAATTGTCCGCTAGTGCACAACCCAAAACTTACTTCTTCTTCTTCTTTTTTCTTCTTTTTTTTTTCCTACTTTATTATCCCTTTCGGGAAATTCGGGCTGCTCCCCCCGCGGTGCAGCGCCACCCAATACCAATCCGTAGGAACTGAGTTAAGAGGTTTTCATCAGGGGGCAAACAGTTATAAACAGTGACTACACTGCTTCTGTATCTGAGTCTTGGAGTTCGGTTCTTGCGGCACTGACTGACTGAAAAGCCGGGTCCGACAGTTGACTCGATGGTAGAGCCACTTTACAGAGGTGGGATGTTTGCTAAAACAGTGACTTCACGACAAGACACGTTTCCGCTATTCAAATTCAGTTTATCAATAATTTATTACCTCTGACAGCGTTTGCTGTCGTGTCCTCTCAGTCTCTCTCTCTCTCTCTCTCTCTTGACGACCATCTAAAGTGGGAAACGCATGTTGATGGTCTCTGTAAATTACTGTCAAAAAATGTATTCTTGCTATCTAAACTAAGTCGCCTAGTTAGCCCTGACACCTGCAAGCTATTCTTCCATGCCCACGTGCAAAGTCATCTAGATTTTGCGTCCACTCTGTGGGACGAGTGCAGCGAAAATCAGTTCAAAAAGGTAAACTCCGTTCACCGGCGCGCTGTCAAACTCTTACACTCGGGTAATTCTAGTACCGACCAAAAGTTTAAAATCCTCAAACTTCTACCTCTTAAACAGCATCTGGAGTTTAACAAATGCTTACTGATGCACAAAATTGTTTACTACAAAGCCCCAACATATCTTCATCAACTATTTAATTTCGAACATGATAAACAACATAACACAAGGAACAGTCTGCTCCCAGTGCCTCGTCCAAGGGTTGATATATATAAAAGTAGCCTGTCTTTCTCAGGGGCATCCATATGGAACTCTTTACCACTGAGTATCCAAAACGTTTCCAAATTCATAAACTTCAAACAAATTCTACACGATACGCTTATCTGACCATATACATAGAAATGTGTTACATACATGTTTTGAAATATTAAAGACGACTGTAAAGTTCTTATTTGGCACACAGCCAGTATCATCAGCAAATGCCACGTATGTTTTGATTTGTTTATCGTGTGTATTTTTCTCTCCTGTATTTTCCTTAGATAGTTTATACTTTTTTTTCCTTCTTTATTGTTTTTTTTTTCTTTCTCAATACCCTTTTATGTAGAATAGCAGGACAGCATGTAAGATAGGCAGCAATGCCTAAATGCTCTATCCTGAATAAAAAACGTATCATCATCATCTCTCTCTGCCATGTCAGGTGTGTGTGTGTGTGTGTGTGTGTGTGTGTGTGTGTGTGTGTGTGTGTGTGTGTGTGTGTGTGAGTGAGTGAGTGAGAGAGAGAGAGAAAGAGAGAGAGAGAGATTTAAGATACTATTTTTTTTTTAAATTTCTTTTGTGTCGTTTACGCGGCGTTTGACTTTCAATGCTCGGGTCGTGAGTTCGAATTATGTCCAGTCTGGGGCCAAATATTTGTGCTGACCTTTTTCTCGTTGCCCCGTCTTTGATATCACCCATACTTGGTGGAAAAAGACGTTAAACTCCCTAACAACCACCCTCCCCACCCAGTTTACTCGCCGGGTCTCCGGCCGGCGGTCAGTGAACCACTGACTCAACCACCGTTGACTCCGGCGACTCAGTCGATGATCCAAGCATCTTGAGTCGGGCGAGGGCTTAAAACGTAAGGATCATTTCGACAGCTGTGCGCCCCAAGAAAAGTTCTCTGTCTCACCCCCTCAGCTGATCATCAGATTGTATCGACCAGCCGATCGACACAGAGCTAGAGCGCTACAAACACTCCATGCTCAAATCTGTTAGCGGTGTGGGTGTGGGCAGAGACTGGTAAGTGAGGCTCTGTGGCCTCCGGCCTGTCTCGCCTCAGTGTGCCGCCCCCACACTGGCAATGCAACGCGCCCCGTCACAGAATTTCCGCAGTTTCTGGGGATTTCCTGCACAAGTCACCACTACATGAACTCAACTGGCATACATTAGCGTAAGTAGTACGTGCTGATAGCATGACCCAAACCTAAACATTGGCTTGACAGATCATCAGCAAGATGCGGGACTGACTGGCAAACTGACAAAACCATGGCTATGACTCGAGGCCGTCAGTGTGTCAGTGTGTGTGTCAGTGTGTGTGTGGCGTCGAGGGGGGGGGGGGTAGGGTGGCAATGGTGCCAGAGCAACTCAGTCAATACTAAAAGAAATCGACAGTGTGTGTGTGTCAGTGTGTGTGTGTGTGTGTGTGTGTGTGTGTGTGCGCGCGCGCGCGCGCGCGCTTTTATCTGCCGTGCGTTTGAAACTAAGACGGAGGTGGGGGGGGGGGGGGAGAGGAGGAGGAGGAAATTAGTTGTAGGCGCTGGACTCGATCCACACCCTTGCTGCGGGCCCATTGTGTGGTATGAAGGGCGAGTCACTTCTATTGTGCTTGCTAAGAATAGCGATTACATAGATTTGTCCTATTTCAGGCCGTTTAGTCTTGCAACTGTATGCCGTTAAGTCACACTGACGCCAGAAGAATTCAGCCGATCACTGACTGCCTGGCGTCTTTGTAGAGTTGTCAGTGCTACGGCGTAGTTGGGCTAAGTCAGTTTTTCTTCCGCCAATTGTAATTAATCCTGGTTATACAATTACAAACCATTAGTGAAAGAGAGAACCAACCAGTTTATCAGTATTGGGTCATAGATAATGGCTATGCCCAAACACGATGTAACACGATTAGTCAACTAGAGCGTGAACGAGCATAATATTTTGTTTTATTATTATGATTAAAATAAAGCCATGGTGCGTCGTCTCTTTTTGAACGACTGAGTCGTGAGTTCGAATCCCGGCTGGGGGAACCGGAATAGCCGAATGGTAGAGCGTTGTACTCTCAATGCTTGGGTCGTGAGTTCGAATCCCGCCGGCTGGGGCCAAATATTTGGCTGGCCTTTTTCTCGTTGCCCCCGGCGTCTTTGATATCACCCTTACGTGGTGGAAAAGGACGTTAAATTCCTAAACACCCACCTACCCTCGAATCCCGGCTGGGGGCCAAATATTCCTGCTGGGTTTTTCCTAGTTGCCCCGTCTTTGACATCATACGTTATGTTGTGGAGACAAAAAATGTTACACCCCAATAGACGAACCCTCTTGGCAAGACTCGAGGCCACAGCCTCGCCCCTTTACTCTGCCGTGTATTGGCAAAGGCTACGCGCCACAGATGCCAATCCGGAGGAAAACGCTATATATTCGTATTACACATAACGCTGCAGATGACACCCTAGAAATGCTTTAAAATTCACCAAACAATTCACAAAAATCAGGCAGCCATAGACTCATGTGTAGAGGAAATTTAAACAAATTCCAATATTCCGTTTTTTGGCAATGTTGGCAGCGACCACATACCCCCTCATTCCACGGTCGTCTGCTGGCTCCTGTGCCAGCCGCGCATGAATACAAATAGTCCACAAGCCAGCCTCATTTTTCCCTAATTTTACTATTACCTGGCATGAAACTTGTTTACAAAACCAACAAAAAGCACCAGATTGCCATTTTTTACTCTGCACACAAATTTCAAAAGGGGCAAAGATTTTCTGCTATATTTAGCCGAGTTCTTACTACATGACCCGGAAGCTAATACCGTCACGTAACCAAAACACAGTACGTTCGGCCATGACGCGGTTTTATGGGAAAAGGGGTGATTTCAAGATGAAACACACTGATGTAATGGTCTTTTTCCTGAAATGACGTCAGTTGACTTACTGCTTTCTCAGTTTTCACGTTGCAGTGTCTGGCAAGCTTTTTGCATGCATGTATGTATGTATGCATGTATGTGGTATGCATGTAGGTATGTGTATTAGGCACACCCCATCCCATCCCATTCCATTATGTACAGTTGTATATTTGTACGTGGTATGTATGTATGTATGTATGTATGTATGTATGTATGTATGTATGTTTGCATGAGTCCTGCAAAACGTGTGTGCGAGTGACTATGATGTATGTTGGCCGGTGTGGTGAGATTGATCTATATGTTAATTTCTTGTTTCATGTACCCCCAACGGGGTTTTGAAATAAACTTTGACTTGACTTGACTTGACTTGCAATGTGTTGTCAATATGCATTATGCCACGGGACGCGACAGATTGACTGACTGAATTCTCAGTGTTGGCTCGCCACCTTTGACTGACGGGAGTGGGGTCGTCCATTAATCAACCGACCATTCTTCTTTCAGTTTTGCACTCGATTGGTTGATTGATTGATTGATTGATTGATTGACCCAGTGATGGACTGATTGATCCCAAATCTAATGGGATCTTTAACACTGATCTAGAATTTATCAAACTTTCGGCACCGCGTCTTTCCAAGCCATAATAGGGTGGGTGGGTGTCTGAGATTTAGCGTCCTTTTCCACCACTGAGTGACATACGGGTGATATCACAGACGGGACAACGATGAAAAAGCCAGCACAAATATCAGTTTGGCCCAGGCCGGGATACGAATCACGACCCGAGCATTAGAAGTCCAACGCTCTACCATTCGGCCACCCCGGCTCCCCCCTAGCCATAATAATTGTATTATACATAAGTTATATGCCAAGAACGACTGGAGCAGCTGACCGCCGGTTAAAAAAGACCTCTCTCTCTCTCTCTCTCTCTCTCTCTCTCGTGATCTGTAATCACTTTGTGATGTGTCATTGCAAGGTTAACTTAAACTGATCATGTGAATGTTTACTGAGCGTGCTACAAGGTTGTCTGGTCAATGCTCAACTGAAACTAAGTATTTTCATGTGTCAGTCTTCATAATACACGACATCCTAAATCTGTTTAAAGGACGGTGTCAAACGGTGACTTTTGTGTACGATGGTGGTCATACTGTCAATGTCTGTTAGCCTTATAAACAATCTACAAGACCATAGTTGGTTTATTTGTCATGGCTTTTCCTGGTCATATCTTTCCGATGACAACACTAAGAGAGGTACACAAAGATGCCCTTTACCCGAATCTAAGGTCAGATGTCCAAAATTTTCCCCCCATCGCAGATACCTACCGTCGTTTGGTAAAAGAACCCAGTTGCCAAATACTTGATAAACAATAAACCCCCTTTTAGTTTTACCTTATGACGGTAGAGGTATGTAGGGAGGATTGCTGTTTGACGTCACGAGCAGGGGGATCACGATACACTGTGTGTTGACATAATGTCCAGATTGGGTAGGACTTTTGCCCTCCCAAGCACAATGCACACTTTGTTCAGCTCTGGCAGATAACATTGCACAGCACGCTTCCTCGCACGAATGCCTTCATCGTCTGTTGGAAACCAAGCGGGCGATGAAGTCACTTTGTGTTGTCATCTCATCCCTCTGAAAAACAGTACCAGGTAAGGGTGCAAAGTAGGCGGAGACGAGGGATGGGGTGCGGGGTCGGGTCAGTTGGGGGAGCCAGTGGGACAGAGGGAGAAAACGCTATCAGTTTCCAGAAATACCATGATGTACTGTTGTTGCTCTTGTGATCACTGTTATTATGTATCCAGATAAGCCCAGTTTATGCGCAAAACTGTCACAGTAGCCTTTGGAAGAACAACTAGAGTTTAGGCATATCTGTTACCGTTGCTCCCTGGCCTTGTATTCACATTGTAGCGCGCTCAGCTAGGATAAACGCGCTTAAGGTCTAAACAGCCGTTTCACAATAGTAATTTCCTTATACGCCCGTTTAGATTTAAACGCGCATATCCTAGCTAAACGCGCTTCTTGAATACCAGGCCAGACGAGATAGCCGAATGGTGGAGCATTGGACTTGCAATGCTCGGGTCATGCTAGACCATCAGATCGGAGTATAGTGTGACGCTAGAGTACGGCTCTGATCTAAGCGTTCTGTCATTTGCTTGGGTCGTGGGTTCGAATCCCGGCTGAGGTAAAGTGTTTCTGCTGGCCTTTTTTTTTTTTTTTTTTTTTTGTCGTTGCCCCTTCTTTGATATCAACCCGGCATACCTGGTGGAAAGGGACGTTAAACGTAC
>JACVVK020000024.1:2502500-2507500 GCA_018292915.2 Batillaria attramentaria
TCTATTTCGTTTCACCACCGTGGATTAGCGTTTTCTTTCATTTAAAGGTCTGCAATCCCAAGATAAAACAGCAAACATTGTGTTTTTTTCTGCGACTTTGCATAAAGCAGGCCACTCAGTCACAGAGTTTCGGAGACCCCCCTTATAAAACCAGAGCGTGAGTTTGCAGTGACTTCATTGTGCTTTTTCTCAGAGACCGAGACACATCGCTACAGCGTCTAGCGTGTGGTGTGCGCTGCACGAGAAGGCTAGCCACTGCAATCTTTCCGGCTCGCTCAGTGTCAAAACGCAAACTGAGCTGTGAAACCAGGCTGCCCTTAACCTTTAGGCCCGCTATAGGGGTTTCAGGGACGCTTAAAACTCTGTAACTGTGACAGAGTTGACTGTGCATTTTGCACATTGGAATAGCTTTTTTATTTTTTTAAACAACTGTTTGTGGTGTTGACATTGCAGACCTTTAAAAGCTCTCTCTCTCTCTCTCTCTCTCTCTCTCTCTCTCTCTCTCTCTCTATATATATATATATATATATATATATATATATATCACACACACACACACACACACACACACACACACACACACACACACACACACACACACACACACACACACACACTGCTCAAGACAACAAAAGTAAGACGGGATTCCCATAAAAATAACACAGAGCCGGATATGCGATTCACTGCTTTCTCGACAAAACAAAAGTGTATTCTTTCCGGTACCGGGTAAGATTTGCAGAACGTGACAGAAAAAGAAGAAGAATATGCATGTTCATTGTGAAGGTCTATTTCTAAAGCTTTTTATTCAAGTGCTCTACTTTGCTGGAACTGGAAAGTTCTGTGGAAAAACCCATGCAGCCCTTTCTGGCAACAACGACTACTGGCAAAATCAGTTTTACCAAGTACTGGGAACTCGAAGTTCACGCCCTCTCTGTTAACATTATTTTGATTGCATGATCCAGAATTGTGTAAAAGCGTATCTGTAATTAGACATCCTTGTTTGTCGTAAATTATTGAAAGGGGCTAATGCTGCCGTGTTTTGTTTTTGTTTTGTTTCTTTTTTGCTTACAAATCACTCTGAGCTGATTTCGTGGTATCTATATTCGCACCACTTAGACACGTGGGCAGCGAGGTACATATCACTAGAACTACCAAGGAAAGCCAGCATTGTTAAGTCTGGCTAAATTCATTAGAAATAGCAAAATCGTCCAGTATGTCCTGTAGATATGTTTGTAACTATGTTGACATGTTTCACCTTACACACGTGCACTATTGTTTTCGTTTGTTCTTTTGTAACATATGCGACGTGCAGTTTGGACTGATGTGATGTCTTCCGTCCTACATGTGTTTTTGTAATTCTGTACGTATAAGAATCATGTATGATGCATTACTTGACATTCCTCCATACCCCAAAATGGGGAGAAAGGAATAAAATCTTTGAATCTTTTAGAACGTCTGTAATGCTGGCACTGATCCGACAGAAGCGTACTGGATGACGCGACCACACTGAGCGCCCCAGTAGTGTAAGAACAGTCGTAGTATTTGAATGTTCGACCGCTCGCGCGAAGTGTAAACAACATTGCATCGCATTTAAGAGCAGTTCTAGACATCAAGATAGCGTATTTCGGGCGTAGTTCTAGCCGCACTCACGAGCGAAACTGTTCCAAAACATAAGTTGGCTTAGCAAAGATGGAATTAGCCCTCTTAATGTCATATCAAACACGCTGTTTCTGTGTTTACGAGGCCCCAAAGAAGCCTGGTTATGTTTTGCTTGTGGCTGCGCCTGTACGCCCGAAATACTCTAGCTTGGTTATTAGTAGAGCTGTTAATGCGATACAGTACTTTTTACACTTTTCGCGAGCGGTCGAGCATCAGTAGACATTCTACGACTGAGCGGTTGATTGTGTCGCAAGCCTCACGCTTGTAATCGTCCCTAGTGTTTCCGGCGTCATGGACCGGGAGACCCGGGTTCGGGTCCCAACGGAGTCAAGCGGGATTTTTCCTACCTAGGTCGGCTCCTACTCAGAGCGGGTGTGCTATGGACCCAGTGGGGAGGCTGTTGCCACACAGCCGAGACTCAGGCACTTCACGGGTGCGGCTTGGTATGACGCATCTCATGATGTGGATGATTACACGGCCGGCAACGCAGGTGCCGTAGTTCCCGGGCCTGGTTAACGCCGGGATGATGACAGGAAGCGTGGAATGCGGCCCTGTCCCGTAGAAAGACCAGGAGATCATCCACGTTTTGCATTCGATTTTATTTTTGTCTTGACCATGATGCGTGTAAATTTAATACAGTCTGCTACAAAACTCGCACTTATTTATTCATGTATTTATTTCACAGACGCCGCGGGAACACAGCGTGGTAATGACGTGGACTCTACAATAACACAGTTCGACCAGTATCGTGTCAATAAGTCAGCGGGACTGATGATGTGCCTATACATGGTCAGAACAGAGCAGGCAAAACTAAACCGGTTTTCCCGTTCACGACCACCGCAGGAAAGTCGCAGTCACTTCGCAGTTCCGGCTGGTGACAAAACTTGTAAGTGGCTGGCCGGCCGGCCGCGGGCCGGAACCAGTCTCATCCTGTCCCCTGTTGTGTCAATCGTCACACAGTGTCATGACTGACTTTTGCGTGGGTCGTTTACAACACACGAACACGGCTTCAGTAATGTGGATATGATGTGAGCTGACGTGGGATAAACTTTGAAACATTTGTCATCGTATTAGTGTACAGGTTGTTCAGTGTTGTTGTTTTGGGGTTTTTTAAGGGGGGGGGGGGTGAAGCGGGGGGGGGGGGGGGGTGGGTGTTTTCACGCCCACAAACTGAAATCCGGCGTTGGGGAAAAGCTTGGTGCTACTCACATTTCAAGCTTGGAAAAACTCGGTGCTACCGTTTCCAACGAAGTTCAGTTTTGTCATCGTGAAACTTGTAGCGGTTGGGGAGGGGTGGGTGGGTGTTTAGGAGTTTAACGTCCTTTTCCACCACGTAAGGGTGATATCAAAGACGGGGCAACGAGAAAAAAAAGGCCAGCACAAATATTTGGCTCCCGCCGGGAATCGAACTTACGACCCGAGCATTGAGAGTCCAGCGCTCTACCATTCGGCTATCCCGACCTGTAGGGACCGTTTATCAAGTACACAACAACTTGTACTAACACATCACTACAACGTGACATGTGTATGCTCATACGTATATTTCAGATGTACGTATGGCTTCGTGAATGCGTACAGCCGGGGTGGCCGAATGGTAGAGCGTTGGACTTCTAATGCTCGGGTCGTGAGTTCGTATCCCGGCTGGGGCCAAAATTAATATTTGTGCTGGCTTTTTCATCGTTGCCCCGTCTTTGATATCACCCGTATGTGGTGGAAAAGGACGTTAAACCCCCAAACACCCACCCACCCTTCGTGAATGCGAGAGCAATCGTGCATTTTATTTTCAGTCAATGTAGCACCACCCTAAACCCCGCCTTTTTGACTGTATTCCTGTTGATAAATTCGGCTCTCTTGTCATAAATATAGGCCCTATTCCGAACAAAATTAAACGTGCGAGGCGTGAAAGTGGGTGATCTTGCGCAACAGCTATGAATACAGTAATAGAAACTACACGCCCTTTGACGAAAGGAAAGTGATTAGACTAAAGGTCACGGACACCAAACGGCTGTCAATCATTTTCCAAAGAGGGAAGTCACAAAACTCTTTACACTCAGTATTCGCACCATTCGCAGTTTTAGTCTTCTGCTTTAAGTGTGAACGAAAACCGAATACATTGACTTGTTACTCATGACGCACGAAATGGAAAAGTGCACGGGGTTTTCAGTACTTCGCATGAAATAAAATGAAACCAACGTTATGAAAATTCTACCGTCACTAAAATGGTAACAGGGACTAAATGCTTATGAAATCGTTGGGACTTGAGCCTTTTTTGCCAAAAAAGGATAGAAATGCTTCCTGGCAGCAAATGTCCCAAATGTACGTTTAGTGAATAAGGTCGTTTTTGCTTGGGCCATTCCCGCGTGACTCAGGGTGTGGGAGGTCATGTTTCTGCTAGAACCACTGAGTGTTACGACCTTACCCCCCCCCCCCCCCCCACTTCCCACCCTATTCCACCATCACCCAAAAGCCACCTCTACCATCACGATCAAAAACTAAAATTGCCAAGTTTCTTCTCAAGTAGTCTTCGACATTTTTTTCCCCGAAGGCAAGATGAAATTAAGCTAGTTCAAGATGCCGCTGTCAAATGACCACATGACTGAAGGTGTTATCGGCTGAACTGTAGTAGCAGAGAGTATACATTAATGTAGTCTCTCTGGTAGTAGTGAACAGCGCTGGTAGTAGTGGTGGCTACCTTATGGCATGGCCCATTAACTGTGATGTGTTGGTTTTATATCCCATAATACAGTAACTTGATCCGTCCGTTCCTGTGATGCGACAGCTCTTCTGAATGTTTTACATATTGTGTTTTATCATTACCTGAAGGTTGTAATTTGTATATGTACGTGCGTGTGTGCGTGCGTGCGCGTGTGTGTGCCGTGCGCGCGCGTGTGCGTGCGTGTGTGTGTGTGTGTGCGTGCGTGTGTGTGTGCATGCGTGCGCGTGTGTGCGTGCGTGCTTGCGTGTTTGTGTGTGTGTGCGCGCGTGCGTTTGTGTGTGCGTGCCGTGCGTGCGTGTCCGCCTCTCACGCACGCTTTCGACTAGTCTCATGCAGCAATGTCAAAAACGTTACACAACTACAACAAATTCTTCAGCAACCGGGTTAGAAGATCTAGGGCGTAAACAAACTGACGTCAGCCAGGTGTATCATGTGTATATCAATATTGTGCCACCGAGCTTCGTGCCAAAACATTGTTTATTCGTGATTATTACCCGCATCACGCGGCCAGCACTGGCGGACGGCGGAATTCGATCACTGCGGCCGGTGGCCCAGCTGGTCTACGATTAATCATGGCACCATTTGGTACCAACACGTTCCCGCCTGCCTGCCTGAAGCAAGCAGG
>JACVVK020000024.1:2512500-2542500 GCA_018292915.2 Batillaria attramentaria
TCAATTACACCTACCCTGTGGCCCGTGCCTGTATCAGTACAATACGTACACTTTATGCACCAGGGCCCGCATGTAAAAGTCAGGGTTAGGGAGTTTAGCCCCAGGTTAGAGTCTAATTTCGAACTAAACTAGCTCTAATGCTAACTTTTTTTTTCTTTTTTTTTTACACCAAGAAGCGGGCCCATTCCAACAAGGTACCTAAGCCGTTATAGAAGGATTTTTTTCCCTACCTTTCTTCGCATCCTTTCTTATCTAATTTTGCTTTTGGGTTTCTTTTGTCCATGTCTGGGTTAGGCCCGTAGCCGTGGGTTAAATTAATCTCGACTTTTACATACAGGCCCAGAGCCGGAATCTTCTCAAGCCGGGAGAGTAGCCCATGGCCAGGTGGTCAGCTGAGCGTTTGACTGATCATAGTTTTCATAGCTCCAGTCGTGAGTTCGAATCCTGGCTGGAAAGCAAATCTGTGCTCTTTCTTTTTTCTTTTTTCTGTCACACGTATGTGTCGTGTTATATCTGCTTTGGAAATGTTTAGCCCACCAAATTTGAAAAAAATAAATGCAATTCTAAATTCCGAAACTTAAATAGCTGACCTGTCCCTTCGCACCACGTGATTGTAATGTGTTTATGTCCAGTGTGTGAGAGAATGCGTGTGATTCACGTGAGCGTGCGTGTTGGGTTCAGTTCGCGGCGCTTTTGAGCCGATTCATGAAATTGGGTAAAGCGCCTATACAATACTCTATTATTATTATTATTATTATTGTTACACCCAGCGCTATTTTCTGTTTCAGCGGCGGGGAAAACCTTCAGGTGATATGCGGGCGGGATTCCCGACACTGCACTCGATAGCAGACGCCGGCAGTTTTTGTCTGGCAGAGCGGCATCCGAGACCACAAGGGGTAAACAAGATGGCTGCGGAAAAACGAAGTGCCACGTTTGACTCAAACAATTTTGACGACGATTTCCTTCAAACGAAACTTTATGTCAGAAATGTGAGCAAAAAACAGTTATAATTATAAATCGCAAGTGATGCATCGTTTTTGCTTTTTTGTTTGTTTGGGTTTTTTGGCTCACTTGTGTAACAAAGTGAGTCTATGTAATAACCCTCCGTCGTCTGTCTGTGTGTGTGTGTGTCTGTGTGTGTGTCTGTGTGTCCGCAGTAAACCTTAACATTGGCCTTTTCTCAGAATCTACAAACAGCAGAGACACCAAAATTAATCTGTTGATAGACAGCCATAAGACCTTTCAAAATATACCATAATTATTGACCTTGACCTTGGGTCAAGGTCACTAAAGCTGTCTGTTTGGACAGTTTACATTGGCATTTTCTCAGAATCTAGAAAAGCCAGAGACATCAAACTTTGCATGATGATGGACATTGACAATGCCTTTACCGGCCTGTCTATATTTAGTGACTTTGAGTCAAGGTCAAGGCCATGCAAGTTGTTTTGCGGAAAGCCTGATGAAACCTTAACATTGGCATTTTCTCAGAAACAATGAACAGCAGATGCACCAAACTTGACACACTGATAGGCAGCCGTAAAACCTTTCAAAAAATACCATAGTGATTGACCTTGACCCAAGGTCAAGGTCACTAAAGCTGTCTGTTTGGAAAGTTTACATTGGCATTTTCTCAGAGTCTAAAAAAGCCAGAGACATCAAACTCTGCATGGTGATGGACATTGACAACACCTTTACTGACATACCTGTACTTAGTGACTTTTGGTCAAGGTCAAGGCCATGCAAGCTGTTTTGCGGAAAACCTTCCGAAACCTTAACATTGGCATTTTCTCAGAAACAATGAACATCAGAGACACCAAACTCGGCAGGCTGATAGACAACCATAAGGCCTTTCAAAACATACCATAACGATTGACCTTGATGCAAGGTCAAGGTCACTAAAGCTGTCTGTTTGGAAATTTTACATTGGCATTTTTTAAGAATCTAAGAAAGCCAGAGACATCAAACTTTGCAAGATGATAGACATTGACAACACCTTCACTGACACACCTGTATTCAGTGACTTTGAATCAAGGTCAAGGCCACACAAGCAGTTTTGCGGAAAACCTTCGAAAACCTTAACATTTGCAGTCTCTCAGAAACAATCAATAGCAGTAGCATCAAACCTGGCTTGCTGATAAACAGTATTAAGATCTTTCAAGAAATACCATTTTGAATAACCTTGACTAAAGGTCAAGGTCACCAATAGCTGTCGCATTGGAAATTAAAATTGCCGTTTTCTCAGAATGTAGGGGAACCAGAGGCATCAAACTTTGCGTGATGATAGACATTGACAAAACCTGTATTGGCATGCTTGTATTCAATTTCCTTGAGTCAAGGTCAAGGCCATTCAGCGTGTTTTGCGGAGACTTTAACGTTAGCATTTTCTTGGAAACAACAAACAGCAGATGCACCAAACAAGGCACAATGATAGACAGCAATGAGACCTATGCACACATACCCATTTGAATGACCTTGGCTCAAGGTCAAGGTCATTACAGCTGTCTGTTGTGAAATTTTACATTACCACTTGTACAGAAACTACAAAAACTAGAGCTGTCAAACTTGGCATAATGATAATTACTGATAAGCTCTTCACTTATAGATCTCATTTGAATGACCTTGACCTAAGGTCAAGGTCATAGAAGCTGTCCTGGGAAAACTGTTATATCGCCATTTGCCGTTTCTTAGGAACTATGAACACAAGAGACACCCTACTTCAGGATAGCTAGTGATAGGAGCTTTACAAACATACTCTTTTAATGACCTTGACCCATCTCACAAGTGAGCCAAGGAAGCTTTGCTCCTCTAGTTTTTGTTTTTTTTTTTTTGTCCCAGAAAGTGTCACTCCCGTTTTTATGTTGTTTCCATAGTAATGGAAACAACATAATAGGACGGGCTAAAATTTCCACGTTCATAGGCAAGCATCTGTGGTACAAACGCACGTCACTGCCGATCTCCCGCAGAGACGATTATGCAAGTGTAACTCTGACAATGACGTAAGAAAACTTGCGTCATCGATGCTGACGCGTATGGTGTTCCGAACGCAGTTCTCCTCCTCAGTGAGTGCCGTCTGTGCGGATGTGTGTGCGTGTGTGTGTGCGTGTGTGAATTGTGTCCGGGCCCGTTTCTTCGAAGATACTTAACCGAATGGCTTCAAATTTGGGGTATCCAAATTTATCAAAATGTTACATTAGACGATTCAAGCGTGTGATGATTGCTTAAGTGATTTGGGAGTTATCGCCCTTTGAGACAAGTTGGTTGTCTTTCGTGTACAGGCGTAATATTTATTTAAATCACTCAATTGTTTGGCAGTAGATAGCTTGAATACGGACTCTGAATTGACTCACTACTAGAAAATGGTCGCTCTTATAGTTTTCATGTAAACCGAGCCTGAGTTGACATTGCATGTGAACCCAGTTCAGATGCCTATTTCTCCGAAAATACTAAACCGATGCGATTTCAAATTTGGGGTTTGTAAATGAATCAAGATTGTTGAATAGAAGGCCCGATCCAGGTACGATTGCACACATGATTTGCGAGTTATCGCCCTTTTCAAAAAAAGTGGCTTTCTGGCGTTTAAAGGCGTAATATTTACCTAAACCACTCCATTTTTGGGACATAGATAGCATGAATACGGACTCTCAACTGAGTGAATTTTGGAGGTTGTCGCTTTTATACTTTTGGCGTAAACCGTACCTGATGAAAGTGCTGGTGAACACACTTTAGATCTCAAAATCGCTCCTACTATACATAGATAATGAGCCTGGGGTGCCATAAAAAATATACAAAAAAATTAGAAAAATTCACTGCAGCCGTTGTCGTCAGCTGACTCGAAATTTGTACTCGAAGCACATTTCCTTTACACAAGCCACACGCCTCACAAACATCGCAGAAAAGGCACACGCGCACTGACGCAAAACTGTATCAGCGTCAGTTTGCCGACGTCATGTTTGATTGACGTGGGGGTGTGTCGTCACTTTTCGAAGTTCTCTATTTGTAGACGGGGAAAGCGGGAGTTCATTGATGTAGTGAGCTTTGTTTTTCCCACTGACTCTCACTCAATAGCATAGTAGAGTGAGAGAACACCACATAGGTCTCAATGGAGCACATGCACAAACGCGGCTCGCGCAAGTCTGCGTGCGTGCGTGCGTGCGTGCGTGCGTGCGCGCGCGCGTATGTCTGTGTGTGTCTGTGTGCGCGCGCGCGCAGCAGACATAACACATAGTGAAAAAACGTCGCCGCGCAGACTTGTCTGTTAAACACATTGAGCCGGTATAAATTCGATCTTTACACTGCGCAGCAGCAACACTTCAATTTTCATGGGGCTGCTTTCATTGCAAGAATTGTATCCGAGTCAAAGTTATTACGTCAAATGTATTATGCGTCATCCCAATGAGGAAAACGTCATAGATTTCAAAGAAAACAACTTGACGTCTCTCCTCCAAAACCAAGATTGGTCTGACAAGCCCGGTCAGTTGTTTCCATTGAGAGAGAGAGAGAGAGAGAGAGAGAGAGAGTGTGTGTGTGTGTGTGTGTGGTGTGTGTGTGTGTGTTGTGTGTGTGTCCTCCCGTATACATGGCATTACAAAAGTACGACCGTGACGACAGCAGGTGATTAAATGGAAACAACATATTGGGCTGGTCAGTGGCCATCTTGTTCATAGTGTGGAAGTGGAAGTTCGTTCTTGTTTCTTTGTTTGTTGTTTTGGGGTTTTGTTTGTTTGGTTGGTTGGTTGGTTGGTTGGTTGGGTTTTTTTTTGTGGGTTTTTTTTTTTTGGGGGGGGGGGGGGGGTTGTCGGGTTTTTTGGTGTGTTTCAGTTTTTTTTTTCATTTGAGTGGCATCTCGTTTCGATACAAAGGCGCCGTTTATCAAGCAACCGCCCACATTTCCGAAGACTTTAAACACAACAGCACACAGTACCTGTATATGCTTAGATCTGAGAAACGTGTCTGCATTTTAGAGGAATCGTTTGTCGAAACTTTTGAATCGCGAGTGGCACCACATTTTCCTCAGTCGCAGCCATCTTGATTTCCCTCCCGCGCAGACCAGACAGCAGTGAGAACCGCACCGCCACATCACAGACGCCTTGGACCAGTACGGGATCACGGAGGGCAAGCAGCCTTCGGAAAACCCCCCAGGTTGACACTGGGGTAAAAGTCACTCGTACTAATGGCTGAACATTCTGGTGCAGTGGAGAAACCGAGATTCTGCAGCGCAATCTGACTGGGATGTTCAACGTTTGTTTCCACCGCAGGACCGACTGCGTACATTCATAACATTTATACAGGCAGGCAAACATTCGCTGAGATTATGTAGTCAACAAATAGAAGGGGGAGGGGGGGGGGAGGGGGCGGATTTGCTCAGATGCAAACCAATACTTGCCAAAGCAGACACACACCAGATAGAAAGAAGTATAGCGAAAAGTAAATTTGCACAGCCTGTTGAAAGAAAAATAAGCGCGGAATGTTTTGGTTCAAACAATAGAAGCCTGTATATCGGTCTGGTAGTTGTTGTTGTTGATCTGTTTTGTTGTTGTTGTTGTTCTCTTTCTCCTTCTTCTTCTTATTTGTTTGTTTATTTGTTTGTTTGATGTATTTTGGTTAGTTTATGGTTGGTTGTTTGGTTGGTTGTTTTTGTACAGAAAAAAACTAACAGTGGAAGGTTGTTGTCTTCACTAACTGAAAACAGTCACACAGTCATGCACTAGCTAAACTCTTTCCCAGTATTTAAACCATAGGAAGAACGTACATTCAGTCATGGGAGCTCCCTTACCAAGTCTCGAATCACTTCAGACTGCAGACTCGGCAGAGAGTGACAGGGATCATTATATACCATGGAGTTATGTGCGACGAGAAAAACAATAAACACTTCTGTCCTTGACTGGCATTATTTTGTTGTTTTCCGAGTTTGCCATTTCTCGTGGCTTGTTTTTGATATGGTTGTCGTCGCTGCTGATGGTGGTGTTGTGGTGTTCGGTTGTTGCTATTGTCGTTTTTCATTTTTTCCCCTAAAGCACGCATAGCGGTTGTTTTTGATGTCAATGTTTTTTGGTCACATCGTCTTGATTAAGAATGAGGCAAGGGGGTATCAAAGGGAGCGAGCGAGGGTCGGACCGTAAAAAATGCCGAGCCGACAGAATTCAGCCAATCGCGTCCCGCGGCACAATGAGCACAACACATGACATGGCCTGGCAAGATTTTCGCCAGACACTACAACGTGGGAGTGGGGGTGGGTGTTTGGGAGTTTAACGTCCTTTTCCACCACGTATGGGTGATATCAAAGACGGGGCAACGAGAAAAAGGCCAGCACAAATATGTGGCCCCAGCCGGGATTCGAACTCACGACCCGAGCATTGGGAGTCCAACGCTCTACCATTCGGCTATCCCGTCTCCCTACAAAGTAGGAAGGTGGGAAGCACGTGTAGATCGGTATGACTGAAACATGGAAGAAAGCAGTAAGTCCATTGACGTCATTTCAGGAAAAAAGACCATTACGCTAATGTCTTTCATCTTGAAATCACCCCCTTTCCCATAAAACGGCGTCATGGACGTACTATGTGTTGCCACTACACGGCTGCAGAGTAAAGGGGCGGGGGTTTTGGTCCTGGGTATTGCCGAGTGGGTGCGTCTATTACAACCAGACAGTGACGTTATATATCAAACGTGGGCCCCGTTTCGTTCACCCTGTCCACCCGGCTTAAAGTACCCCTAATGAGGATGTTTAACCCTGCTGTTTGAAGCCCTTCGGCGTGTCTGAGTGGTAGTGGTACGCTTTGTTTTTTTTTCACTGGGTCACTCACGTCCCAGGTAACCAGAGTGCACGGTATAAAAACAGCCTGTCTGTATATAGAGAAAGCTGTACTTTTCGTGCCATTTTCGACTTTACTCGAACGGTAGTATAGTGCCACCGCCAGTTTCGAGTTTTCTCAAGGGTAGTGACGGGGATCAGTCCCCAAAGCCTCTCAGCCCGGGTTTTTTGTTCTTCTGAAATACACACCACACCACACCACACCACACCACACCACACCACACCACACCACACCACACCCCACCCCACCCCACCCCACCCCACCCCACCACACCCCACCACACTCCACCACACCACAGTTTGGGTTAAAAACAAACAACAGCAACAACAAAACACCACCAAGAACAACAAAAAATGGATGATTGGCACTGGCAGTGACGTAATTAATAGAACATTCTGGACTGAGCCAGTGATGAGCAGGGCAGTATGTCGAGTAGGACAATCCGATCCAAAATACCTTTTTATTTTGCAAATTCAATTGTTACCGTGAACTAACCGAAGTCATAGTAGCTTGTAAGTTGTAGAAGTCTTAGTCGCCTGTATTGTTCTGTGAAACTTATTGTGAATTTTAAACGAAATCACCGTGTCAAATATCTTGAAAACAGTTACATAATTATAATAAATTCCTTCAGCTTTGACTCTGACTTAAAGCTTCTAAGACTGAGTGTCACGGGAACTGATGTTAACCCTTTCATTCCTGCCAGCCACTCAGTACAGGTGTCAGACTCTCTACTCTCTTCATGCTGGTTTGATCTTTCTCCGTACAGGAGCATTAAATTACGCCTCTACGTGCCGCTGAGATCACAAACCGTACGTTTCACAATGCTGGAGTACCGCTGCGGTATAGTCAATGGACCCCCAAGTCATGACCGCCCCCCCCCTTCCTCGGTCCAATAACTTTAAAGTTCATGGACTCCCGGGGTCCAAAATTATAATCAGATCAGTAGTATAATTATTAGACCCCCTCTATAATTGTTGGACTCCCCCTTTAGATGAATACCCTGGATTACTTATAGCTTTGTTGACTTTCCTGTAACTTGTACACGACACATAATTGCCGGTTTAGGCGTAACTTTATACGTAAGAACACAAACTGCAGTCGTAACGTATTTTGCAAAATACATGTACTAAAAATGATCTTTGCAGCAGGCCAGAGTTATGTCCTTTGGAAGATGTTGTGATTTCACTTGGTGAACATCGGCATTGTGAAAAGGTGTTTTGGCTTATTGTTTGTCAGAGTTCAAAACAGAATCGTACACAACCTCAACATGGTCTAACTGAAACGGCCAGAAGTGATGAAAACTGAATACTTAAGTGCAGGGAGAGTCCAATAACTATGGAGGGAGTCCAAGAATATTAAAGTTAATGGACCAAGGGGGGATCCAAGTACTATGGGGGTGTAACGACTTTATGACACCAGCAGTAATAATCTCTGCATTTGGCGTCTGCGAGAGGTCTGTGCTAGTTTTCTAGCCGCATATTCTGGGTTCCTGTGAGTGTTTTCTTTTCACACGGCCGGTCTGCTCTGACCGGATTAACTTGAGTCTCAGCCCGTATACAGGGAAAGGTTTGAAACCCGTCAAGGTAAAGTTTGCAATACAATCACTTTCGGTTAACTTTATGACCCTGCAGTGGGCTGGTTCGTCTTTACACTGACTCACTGAGTCAGTCCAAACCTTTGGAACCTTGGCAAGGGTTGCTAAAACTGAAACAATGTTTTGGTTTTCCATGACTTAAACGACACCTCGTTTTTATTACAGTTTTATTAGTCGTGGGCCTATCGCGTGAAGCATAAACGAGCGCCAATGCAATCAAGGTTTTATAGGGATTGATTTTTCCCTGCAATCAGTGTCGCAGTATGGTGTCTGACGCCGAGAGGACTTGGTGAGTGACAGACAATCTCATAACTCAATTCCTATCAAGTAAGTTTGGGGTTGTACACCAGTGGCCCAGCTCAGCAACAACAACAACAACAAAATCATTATTAATTCAATAATGGATTCAAATCTGGATTAATTTGAGTGTTGCACTTTGATTATACTCGTGTTTACTGCAATACGAGCTGTCAAGGAACCGTAAATATTGCCTGATTTTTGCATAAGGGCCAAAACCGAGAAAGAGTCAAAAACGTGGGATACTCGAGCGCGGTACGAAATGTGTTAATTTTCCCTTCAGAGGTTTGAAACAGGAAGCTTAAGGCAGCCCCCCCCCCCCCCCTCGACTCTGTCCTTGTATTTTACTGAAATGAGCAACAAAAGTGAGACTCATATTTGAGAGAGAGAGAGAGAGAGAGGGTGGGGAGGGGTACAGAACACACACACACACACACACACACACACACACACACACACACACACACACACACACACACACACACACACACACACACACACACACACACACACTGACACGATGGTTGGCAAACTGGTCAGAGTGCCCGCCGGCATGGAGACCCCTCCCAGCGGACAGGGTAGGGGGAGGGGCGAAAATGGGAGGGGGGAGGGGGGCAATGGAATGAAAGCTACCCTATAGCTAGTCCAGCTGAACACTACTCGATCCACACCGGGCTGACAGCTTGGCCACATTTTGATAATAGTGTTCTCGGCTGTTTAAACAAATTACGCAAACCAGACCAATATCAGTCACACCGACTGAGAAGATCTGAACCAGGGCGCCGATGATGAGCCGCTGAGCGTTTCAACACCCGGTGATCTCCAAATATCCGTGAAGGTGTCCTGGTCTCCTACCACACGCGTACTGTCCACCCCCCCCCCCCCCAAAAAAAAAAAACCAAAAAAAACCTAATGTTCCATGAGTAATGTAACCCCAGACTAATTTACATCACATTCTCCGCGACTGAGAGGGCGCCAGCATTGCTCCGCCTCACAACCACTGGGTAGAAACCAGATCCACCTGTTCGTCCGATTTTCACCTGCTGGCTGGATGGTTTCTTAATGACTGGGTTAGGTGGTGGGTAGAGACAGCGGCCGCGTGGGAAAATCAGCCCACTTTGGGAACACACACACACACACACACACACACACACACACACACACACACACACACACACACACACACACACACACAGAGTCTTGCATGCACCACAAGTAACCGTCTCAAGATGCAGCCGGTTCTGAGCTCAGCTCGAATAATCCTTCTCAAAACTGAGGTGACCTGCGTGATGTGCACCAGAGAGGACGTGATTTTTTTGACGGGATGAGTTGTGAACTGGAAACGACAGTAGTACATACCCTGGGCTGTATGTAATTGTTAGGAATGACCATGTTGTTAGAGATGAAAAACTGTCGCTTTCCGAAGTTCTAATGCTGTTTGTCAGATAGAAGGATGTTTAATTTGGCCATCGCGACCCGGCGTTTCCGTGACTTTGTGACTTCTTCTGTTTGAGAAATACGACTTTTTTTTCTTCTTTTTTTTTTTTTTTTCGCTGCTCCAACTCTTTGCCAGCTCCAGTGGTGTTCCTCCCAGGTCATCACCCTATGTGGTGGAAAAGGACGTTAAACCCCCAAACACCCAAACACCCACCCTCCTCCCAGGTCATGGGTAGAACCCACGGAGGACTCGGAAGCTGGGACAAATTTTATTATGCATGATGATGGAGATGAGGATAATGGTAAGATGATGCTATGGAGGTCCATGTGGTTTGGGACTGCGGGACAGGGCCGCATTCCACGCTTCCTGTCATAAATATCCCGGCATTAACCAGGCCCGGGAACTGCGGCACCTGCGGTGCCGGCCGTGTAATCATCCACATCATAAGACGTGTCATACCAAGGGAAGCACCCCGAAAGTCGCACCCGTGAAGTGGGTGAAACTCGACTGTGTGGCAACAGCCTCCCCATCGGGCCCATAGCACACCCGCTCTGGGTAGGAGCCGACCTAGGTAGGAAAAATCCCGCTTGCCTCGGCTGGGACTCGAAGTGCTAACCACTACACTACGGGGGCCGGTGAGAAATACGACTTTCTTTGAGCCTACGGTCCATTGCTGAACAGACTGGGACTAGACAAAGCTTCTTAAAAAAAGCCACCAATCAGCGCCGTCTAACTGCTCCCGGCCCAGTCCGCAACCAAATAACGTCGTCTGCTCAGTACTCGGAACACTACTAGAACAACAATTACATGCCGGCCAGATCGCGAGTCGCCATAATGGTTCCAGATGCCATATACTGTGGGCGAAGGATACACAGGGCCTCAAAATGCCTATATATTCCCTATAAGCCTCAGGCGTCATGGTCACCCCTAAAATTGCTTCAATCTAGAAACAATTACTACCATTAACAGACCATTCAAAGGCACGCACATAAGAGGGGTTTAAAATATGTGAAGGTCTCCTTTCCGCGTAGGCCTCACTGGAGTAATACACGTCTACTTTCTCTTTAGGCCAGAGAGGCAGTTCACACAAATCCGCTTGCCTCGTTTGTGTCCCACCTCTGTGTAAAAAGTCCCAGCTTCACTGACAGCTTGCCTGTTTTAGTGACCGCCTGCCATGCACCTTGACCTGCATAACAAAAGAATCACGAAAATCACGCTTTTTCATGATAACTTGACAATAATCACTACTGACAGACTAGTAAACTTGCCAGACAGGGTACCTCAAACAAACACGATCAATTTGTGTCCTTACGCCTGTTTGTGATCCCAGTGACTGTTTCTGATGCACAGGTTAAGTACATTCAATGGAAAGTTTTCAGTCCACACGCTGTCAGTCGTACGCCTTTCATACATATTGAGACTTTAAGGTTAAAGATATTATATTTCCCTGACATCTGACGTCTGCGTATAATATGAACTTGGTTATTTCCGCATACAGTTGTCGTCAAGTCCATGATTAAAGGTCTGCTAACTATAATAAAACGGAAATAGAAATGATCATGATGTCTGATGTCTGAGATTTTTTTTTTTTTGTGCTTATCGTGTTCTCATTATGCGCACTTTGTTCCGCCTGCATAACTTGCACTAAACAAAACGAGAACAAGAGCAGTTTCATTTGAACTTCTGAAGCTTACTAAAATTGCAGTTGGTTTGTAAGATTATCAACATCGCCTTTTTTTAAAACTGTGGATTCAAAATCTTCAAATTATCGATTGAGCTGTTGGCTACATGGGTAAACTCGGTGAAGAAGACGAAGATTTGTCGTTGCATCCTTACCAAACCAAACTTCAGAAGGAAGTGAAATGACGATACTGTTCATGCGATTTTTGGCAAGAATACTGACCATAATTATAAGAGAGTGTAGCGATGTTCATTGCCTATGCCTGCCGGGGGTGGGAGGTTGGGGGGGGGGGGGGGGGAGAGGGGAGATTGCACCTATTCTGGGATGAGTGAATGAGGACGGAGTCAAAATTACAATGGGGATCTATTTAGGTCGCGACCCCGCCACACAAGAGAGGAATTATAGCAGTCATCACTGACACGGCGCGTCTTATCGGCGAGCGGACCCCCAGCTGATATTTATGTCGTATTTGTCACAGCCTGCCATCCATCAAACCAGACGTGTCCTCATGACCTCGCCGCCAACTCCACACCGGTGACGCGGCTATCCCAATTCTGACCGGCTTGCGGCGTTGAGCGCTAGCGTTGCTTGGCCGCACGCGATTCTCTCAGAAAATCATCTGCGCTGTACACGTGAAAGCTTTGCCTCGACCTGAGGTTGGCCTGTCTTGTCGCAGAAGGTCTCTGTTCAACTCGTAAGTGGTTTTTGTGGTGCTACTTGCGCGTACACTCACGTTGGAAACAATTTTGTCTCGTTTTCTGTAGAAAATTCACTTTCATTCGCGATAATAAAAAATTACAGAAAGAAAAGTCAAGTTTATGAAAACGCCCTAGTTTTATAATTTGTCTTGCGGCCATACCTAGAAAATTATTGCAATTTGTGGCTTACATCGCGCGCAGTTCGAGAAAGAAAATTGGTAGTGAACATTTTGTGGTTATGAACCGGCACTCGCCCCGGCTAAGAACCAGCCTCTATTGGTTTGTGCGTGGCTAAGAATCCGACCAGCTTCTCCTTTCTTTTTTCCTATGCGAATATTATTATTTAGGGGGTTTTAGGTGTCCCATTTCAGATGGAACTGTCAGGGAACGTAGTGGATAATCTACCAGTGTTATTTTCAAAAAAATATTTCCCTACCCTTCCAATTTCAACCCCCCCCTCCCCCCCCCCTCCTCCTTTATTTCCACAACCATATCTCCTCGCTTCACAATTAAGATAAAAGAAACACAGACATCACCCTCATCTATCAATGTCAATTATCCTTCACTCTTCTAATCATCATCACCTTAAAATATTTCAACCTACACAACACCGGAACACACCCCAGCTTACACCGCAACACACACCACAGCTCACACTAAAGACACAAACACAGAACACTCAAAAAACACCATAACACACACCATGACACACACCACAGATACAAACACAGAACACACAACACAAACCCGGCACGACACAATACACAATCACTTTAGAGGAATTGGAAATCATTCACAGAGAATTCGACAAACCCATTGACACATACACAAGAGACACTGACACAGCACTGCAACACTTCTACATTGCACACCAACTAAACCAACTCATCACTGACATCCACTCACACAACAATACCACCAACAACATACTTCCAGCGACACACATAATTATGCACCACATCTCACACTTCCAGGCGCAACACACTTCTTTATGCAAAACTTCCTTACAGACCTCAACCTTAGAATCAAAAGTGCACTCATTCACCGCATAATGGACCTTCAATCATACCACAACAATCAAGTCTACTCCCTCCTGAACACAACAACACTTACAGACAACATAATGAACATAATGGACAGATTGAAACACATGATCACACGTACAGGAACAGACACGAAACATGACAATACTTGACGCATGCACTAACAACACACCTCTACCACCACGCTTACGCATGCCCACACCTACACATACACCTGCATCCAAACCTAAACCTGTGCACACACACAAACCACATCTACATCTGCACCACCCCCATCCACACTTACACTACCCTCACACTCATCTACATCTGCCCCACTCTCAACCAAACCACCACCCTCATCCACACACACACCTGAACCACCCTCATCTGGACCCCTACCTGAAGCACCCTCATCAAGCAAACCTGCACGTACATCAACATCTTCCGCATCCGCATCTAAACCACCCTCATCTACATATTCGCACACACCATTCACATCCACATCCACATCTGCACCCACATCATCCTCATCACACCCCAAATACCCTGCTCTAAAACCACGACACCCATACACCAACATCCACATACGCCACACCAAACAGAACACACAGACCACTCTTACCTTCACCCTTCACCACACTGCAGAAACCACTTCCAAACCCAGCCACACACTGACCCATACAGATGCCCACGCACACCACTTCTACAGACAACTAACAAACCAACACACACTCACACTGATAAACACTAACCAACATACACGCGCACTGATACACACCACAAATCATACATTTGAAGCCATAACTCCAAATCATCTTTCATACTCATTTTCATTCTCATCTCCATCTTCATATGAAATACAGTAATAAAAAAAAAATCATCGCACCACTGTAAGTGTTCCTCCTCTCACTTTTTGGTTGGTTTGTTGGTTATAATACTTTTATTATTCCTTTCCATTAAAAAAATCTCTGGATGGGGTTACTGGGTAAAGGTGATGTCTTCTTTCCATAAACAAAACAAATCCAACCCAATAATTATATGAGTACATGTTTTCCACAGTTTCCCTGGCATTTCACATGAGAAACAGTCACCTAACCGCATGGGATCTTATGATAGATTAAGACTTCTAGGTCTATTCACTGGCGCTAGTGATGTATAGCTCAGATAGTGCGGAATGACCTTGAAATTGTCTAGCTAACTGCTGCGTTGGTATTTCCTGTTGTCACCGTGTCAGTATGCAAACGTGTAACTGTTAAAAATACCGCAGACACCCTCGTTGTTCGCAACTTTTCTTCAGCCAGAAATGTGGAGTATTGGCCGGTTCATATCCAAGGAGGCAGCTGGTTCATAGCCAGCATCAAACCAGACGGTTGGCCGGTTCTTAGCCGAGGATTTCGCACTGCTCTGATATTTTTTAAATTGCGAAAACACTAAAGCATTCTACGTCACAAAATTTGGGATGCAAGTCACAAAGATATCACGGATACGTGTCTGTTTTGAAACTACTGGGAATTAACGTAGTATTTTTTTGTCAGCTTCGTGTTAAACTGCAAAAATAGCTCTCGAGTCTCATTGCAGGTCGAACAAATATGACTCGTGTCCTTACATGAATAACATTTTCGATGTAAATCGCTTTGGGTGGGAAGATGAAAGTCTAACTGATATGTGCATATAACAATATGATAAAATTCATTTCAGTTTTTAGCTTTCCTGGCAGCATTCTTGTACGTCACCGCATGCGTCTCGCGCTTTTCCGGCCTCATAAACAGTCCACTTGCGACCGACAGCCGGTCGAAATCGCGGCTTAGCCGCGTCACCGGTGTGAACTCAGTCACACGTTACACTGGGGGTTTCCTGCATGCACTGATGAGTTTCATTGCTGCTCCACTCAGTGCGACGTGGTGCGCGTTTCTTTTAGGGTTTAAAGATCTAAGCTCCCAACAAAAAGCTTTCCGAAGTGTGAAAATTTTTTTTACACAGTCGACCGTGCAAGTACAGTCAATTCTGTCACAGTTGCAGGGTTTTCAGCGTCCCTGAACCCCCAATCATAGTAAACGCCAAGGGCAGCCCGATTTCACAGCTCAGTTTGCGTTTCGACACTGAGCGAGAAAGATCATGCAGCACTCAACATCCGCTAGACACTGTAGCGATGCGTCTCGCTCACTGACCAAAAGCCAGATAGTGTCACGGCAAACTCGTGCTCTGGTTTTATAAGTGTCCCCGAAGCGCTGAAAACTCTGCAACTGTGACAGAGTTGACTGTGTTTGCACGGTCGACGCTGTACATTTTTTTCTCACACTTCGGAAAACTTTTTGTTGGGAGCTTAGATCTTTAACGTCCTTTTCCACCGCATACGGGTGATAATGTACATGGTCATGTCCTAAATGTTGTTTCATTGTTACACAAGCTTACAGTACAAAGACGGAGCAACGACAGAAAAAAAGAAGGTAGCACAAACTTCGAACTCACGACGTACCCGAGCATTGAAAGTCCAGCGCAACACCGTTCGACTGTTCCGGCTCCCCCCAGGGCGAGGTATTCTACCGCCAGATTGTAAAAGGGTTAAGTGCTTATCAAATCCATTTCACGTAGGCCGTTTTACTGAATGACGGTGGAGTTAGCGTCATCGATAATAGCCCTGGATTGTAGGTTGATTGGTTGGTTAGTTGGGGGATTAACGTCCCTTTTCCACCACGTAAGTGCCACACGTACACCAGAAGACGAGCTAATGCGATGAGGAAAACGCCAACACAAGTTTCGACTCCTACCTAAACGGGACTCGAACCGAAGTCCAGCGCACTGCTGACCAGCTCAATATCTGAGTCAAAGATATGGCATATTAATATTATATTGCCCACGGGAATTTATTTGTCACTGAAAAGGGTGCGCATGTGGAGAAAATTGGGGGGGGGGGGGGGTTGGATGGGTCCATGACAGTTGAAGTCTTTACAACCGGGAAATGCCGCCAGTGACTGCTCTTCCCCAGAAATTCCGTGTGCCCGTGTTTCCCCGATAGCAAATGTTCGTGAAACTTTTTGCCGTGACTGTATTCCGCACAGTCAGTTTGGGTGCCATGCAAGGGCGGCGCAATGACGAAGGACTGAAGACAAAGGCTGATGGGATCATACACACACACACACACACACACACACACACACACACACACACACACACAACACCACACACACACACACAGCACACACTCACACACACACACACACACGCGCGCGCGCACACACACGCACACACGCACGCACGCACACACGCACGCACGCACGCACGCACACACCGCGTACGCACTCCGCACGCACGCACGCACATACACACACACACACACACACACACACACACACACACTGGCAGTCACGCACGCGCGCGCGCACGCACGCACGCACACACACACACACACACACACACACACACACACGCACGCACGCACGCACGCGCGCGCGCACACACACACACACACACACACACACACACACACACACACACACACACACACACACACACCGGTAATCAAAACTACACTGTCCTACTTGAACTCTTCACACTTCAATTTCAATCTTTTTTTGTGCGACATTCATTCATTCAGCTCAGTCACTCAGTGACAAGTTCAGAGTGGAACCTGGGCCCGGCCGTATATTTCGGTACAGGCGTCCTTGAGACAGGTTGTGATAGCGGTGTGGGTTGTAGCGGCATGCCTATCACATGAGTCAGCCGCCGTTTGTCCCGTCATTCATCTCCCTAGCCTACCACTGTTTGATGTCCCTGCTGACAGTTTTAACTGTCACTTTTTTTTTTCTTTCTTTTTCTTTCTTTCTTTCTCCGCCCACCCACTTTTTTTGTCTTTTTATTTCTTTCTTTCTCCGCCCCCCCCCCCCCCCCTACCCCGACACTACTGCTCTTCATTCAGGCTGTCGTGAGTGAGTGAGTGTGTGTGTGTGTGTGTGTGTGTGTGTGTGTGTGTGTGTGTGTGTGTGTGTGTGTGTGTGTGTGTAACGTCCTTTTCCACCACGTATGGGTGATACCAAAGACGGGGCAACGAGACAAAAAGGCCAGTACAAATATTTGGCTCGGCAGCGGCGGGAATTCGAACTCACGAGCATTCAATGTCCAGCGCTCTATCATTCGGCTATCCCGGCTCCCCCATCCTGTCGCGGACTTTCACACCACACGTACTGTGTATAGAGGGTGGGGTGGGGTGGGTGTTTGAGGATTAACGTCCTTTTCCACCACAAATGGGTGGTGGTATCAAAGGTGATATCAAAGACGGTGCAACGAGAAAAAGGCCAGCACAAATAGTTGGCCCCAGCCGGTATTCCAACTTACGACTGACCCGAGCATTGAAAATCCAACGCTCTACTATTCGGCGATCCAGGCTCCCGTACTATGTGTACGTTAGCTGACTTAAGACGCGTTTACACTGGACCAAATCAGCGAACCTGGCACACTTACTAGTAGAAGCGGACCTAGCACGTTTACACTAGAAAATTTCACCCGGACCAGGAACCGAACCTGGTAGTCAGTTGCATTCGCTGGTGAACCAGACTCGCTTTGGGTGTCAGGCAAACATTACGTAACAGGTCAGCGCGCCTCCTACAAAACTGCAGTGTAAAAGCAAGAAAGTCGACCTGGTGGAGTTCGGTTCGGTTCGGCAACGAAGCTCGGTTCCTCAGGCGCAGTTATAGTGTAAACACATCTTTAGTTTACCAGATGCAGATTAAAAGATTCAATAAACTTTATTTTTCAAGTGAGATCGTTGCCTGCGACGTCGTCATTGTAAAAATTCAAGCACGAAACATCTCGAGAATCACACAGTACATCTAATCATAGCGTGGATTGATTTGGGTTGCGCATCAGCCTGGTTGCTTTCAGCAGCTCACGTTTGTGCCCGCCAGCTACGTAATAGACTGTCACAGCACCCGTTCTGTGAGACTGAAAACTAAATGAGCATAAACATAGAACTTGATTTGCCGCTTTGAAGTCCATAAAGGCAGACAGGAAACATCAAAGACATCACTTTTTATTTTCCAACTGGAGCGTATTATGCCTAGAGTAGAGCTGAAAGGTCTCTAACTGTAAAAGTTTAAATCAAAGTTTAAAGGGTTTGTTAACTGTAAATTATTATGCGGATTACACACTATTTTCAAGTGCTGAGTCATGTCGACACTCAGCAGAGCTTGATAGTCTCAGTTTCAACTGACATTAGTGAAAAATTACTGTAACAAATTAGAATACAGGACATAACAACAGTATGCACTAAACTAAGTTCTGTAAGCCCTTCTTATGACAAGAGAATCAGCCACCACCACTCAACAGTACTGAGAAGATCACTGACAAAATTAATGTTATGATTATGCGCGACACATACGGGAAAACTCGCGACTGTCCAAGGGAGGCAACTCTTTACCAACCGCTACATTGTCGTAGTCTGGTAGTGTCCCTTGAAAAGACGAGAAGTGAGCAGTTGGACTTGACCAACAAAATGAGCGAGCGAGTTACACGCGTACTGATAAGGGGTGAAGCATAATTTACATCACTGCACACTAGTATAGATCTACTTACGCTAAATCAGTCAGACAATCAACCAGTCAATCAGCCAGTCAGTCAGTCCCCAGTCACGCAGTCATTCATTCAGTCAGTCAGCCAGTCAATCCGGCAATCCGGCGTCCCCGGCATGTATCTGTTTCCTTCGCTGGATAATAACTTTCACTCAAACCATTCTGTTTTTAAACAGAGTGATCACTTTCACTCAAACCATTCTGTTTTTAAACAGAGTGATCACTTTCACTCAAACCATTCTGTTTTTAAACAGAGTGATCACTTTCACTCAAACCATTCTGTTTTCAAGTTAAACAGAGTGATCACTTTCACTCAAACCATTCTGTTCAGTTTTAAACAGAATATCCACTTTCACTCAAACCGCCATTCTACTTTTAAACGGAATAATCACTTACACAAACCATTCTATTTGTAAATAGGATAATAACTCAAACCATTCTATTTACAGCACATTTCGTAGCGCACTGACGAGTATCCCACGTTTTTGGGTTTGGTCCTGTACTGATGCGAAAATCAGGCAAGATTAACGGCCGGTTCCTTGACGGCTCTTACTGCAGCAAATAATCAAAGTGCAACACTCCCACTAAGCCAAATTCAAATCCATGCAGACAAAAATTAATTATGATTATTTTTTTGTTTCTTTCAAGGTAAACAAAAATGGCGGCGGTTTCGCTTCCTTTGCTTCGAGAATTCACTCGATCCCCGTTTTTCTTGAGTCTTCAGAATACAAGTTGAGGCGAGTTGGTTATATTGCCGCGTATTCCAGTAGCGGGGGATTAAATGTAAACACTGGCTGGCCATGTGGACTCTGTCCGGCCCGTGCAGGAGGCTTTCGCACAAACTTGTCTTTCTAAAGCGATCCACGTGGCCGATTAAATGGATGGTTAATTTGTTTGTGTGCAAACAACAGCGTGTGGTTTAGGATCTGGACGGGTAGCCGTAGGGGGATCCTTGTCCCGCTATGTCAGTTTGTTTGTTTATTTTTTTATTTTATTTTGTTTTATTTTTTTTAGTGAGGCCACTGGTGCACAACCCCAAACGTACTTCATAGGAATTGAGCTAAATGACGAAACAGTTCAATTACACGGATTGAAGGATTCCTGCCGACAAAGACAGTAGAGCAATTTTGGTTGCGGGGCTATTGGCACTACATAATGATTATTATGGTGGGACCCCTGAGATGACTCAGGGAAGACAATCTGTCAAGAACCACGCAACCTGCCACAGAACGCACATCTGAGCATTTAGCTCCCTTGTAACTGGCTCGGTCCAATGCTGTGCCATGCTGGTCCGGCTTTATTTGGGCCAGCTGTCACACTGCAACTGTTACATGATCTTAGCCCTGAAGAGAAAAAAAAAATGGCCGAACCAAACCAAAACACTGCCCCCCCCCCCACCCCCCAAAAAAACCCCAACAAAAAACCCAACAACAAACAAAAAACAGACAAACAAAAAAAAAACAACAACTACAAAACAAAGAAAGATAGCGCCTCCCCCCCCCCTACACACACACACACACACACACACACACACACACACACACATGGGTGGGTGGGTGGGTGGTGTTTGGGGGTTTAACGTCCTTTTCCACCACACTGACACGGGTGATATCAAAGACGGGGCAACGATGAAAGAGCCAGCACCAATATTTGACCCCAGCCGGGATACGAACTCACGACCCGAGCATTAGAAGTCCAATGCTCTACCATTCGGCCACCCCGGCTCCCCGAGACACACACACACGGAAAGGAAGCCAGTGCTGCGGTCAGCGTCTGAAAAAAACTGCTGCAGGTGAAGTATGTAGCCGGTTCTTTCAGTTTCTATGTCTCTGTCTGTCTGTCTGTCTGTCTGTCTCTGTCTCTGTCTCTGTCTCTGTCTCTGTCTGTGTCTCTGTCTCTGTCTCTGTCTCTGTCTCTGTCTCTGTCTCTCTCTATCTCTCGCTCGCTCGCTCGCTCGCCCTCTTTTGTTTTTCGCACCCCCACCTCCCACTAGAGGACATGAACATGCCTCGGCAACATGACATAAGATAATAATACTCACGGTCTATGGACTCACGGTCATTACGGTCGACAGGTGCTTTTTGTCATAATTCACACTACTTTTATTATTATCCCTCTGGCGACAAGCGGGTTGCCCTTTTTTTCATTTATTTCATGTTCGCCAACCAGCAAATGTATCCAGCAGGTGTGTGTGTGTGTGTGTGTGTGTGTGTGTGTGTGTGTGTGTGTGTGTGTGTGTGTGTGTGTGTGTGTGTGTGTGTGTGTGTGTGTGTGTGTGTGTGTGTGTGTGTGTGTGTGTGTGTGTGTGTGTGTGTGTGTGTGCGGTGTGTGTGTGTGTGTGTGTGTGTGTGTGTGTGTGTGTGTGTGTGCGGTGTGTGTGTGTGTGTGTGTGTGTGTGTGTGTGTGTGTGTGTGTGTGTGTGTGTGTGTGTGTGTGTGTTTGCTTGTTCGGCTGTTGTTGGTGTTGTTTAGTTGGTGTTTTGGTTCATCCAGTTATGCTGACTGTGTTCGTAGCACAGCTCTGTAGCTCTGACAGATTTCGTGTAAAAAACATATTTCCGAGGTAGGGATGGTTTGCATATAAGGCCAAATATCTATTTAAAAAAAAAAAAAAAGACTCCTTCATTTTACTCATCTTCACGGCATTTTTGTCGCGTGTGAGAACTGCACATATGACAGGAACTACTGCACTATTATAGCTTTAGAATTAAGAATAACAGAGCTTTTAGGTAAACATATTTTCTCAAGTTACTGCCAGAAGCACCGGTCAAAAGAGTTGTAATTTTGCGATTTCGTAAGTACAATCTAAGGTATTCAAGTCCACGTTTCACCAGCCCTCTAGGTCTTCCAGATTTTATGTGAAAATTAATTCAGTCAGGGAAGTCACACAAGTAACAGGGAAATCACGAGACTTGAACAAACATCCTCTGTCAGACGACCAGTGTGAGGCTGACGTCAAATGTTTACTTCACAGGGGCGGGTGTTTGGGAGTTTAACATCCTTTTCCACCACATAAGGGTGATATCAAAGACGGGGCAACGAGAAAAAGGCCAGCACAAAATATTCGGCCCAGCCGGGAATCGAACTCACGACCCGAGCATTGAGAGTCCAACGCTCTACCATTCGGCTATCCCGGCTAACCGTTTACTTCACAAACAGAATCTGTAAATATCGTCACTGCCTCCGATATTTCACCAGCCCTCTACATCTTCCAGATTTTCTGTAAAAACTAATTCAATTGGGGAAGCCACAACGCCAACAGGGAAATAACAAGACATTGAGAAGCATTTTCAGACGACCTGCTGTCAGGCTGACGTCAAATGTTTAGTTCATAATGTGACGTCATCCCTCTCTCTCCTAAGATTCTAGTGTCTTTGATAGGTCTTACAGACTTGAACAGAAGAAAAAAAAAATACTAGCAACAATAACAACAAAATAGACAAAATAGCACGAAATGAAGATAAATAACTTTATGGGATGGGGCCATTCCTCCTGGTTTGGTTTTTATTTGGTTGTTGTTTTGTTTTCTTTTTGTTGTTGGTGGTTTTGGGGTTGTTGTTTTTTTGCTTGCTTTTGTTTTTGTTGTTGTTGTTGGTGGTGATGGTGGTGGTGGTGGTGGTGGTGGTGTTTGTTGTTTGTTTGTTTGTTTGTTTTTGTTTGTTTGTTTGTTTTTGTTTTTGTTTGTTTTGTTGTTTTTTGTTTGTTTGTTTTTGTTTGTTTGTTTGGGGGTTTTTTGTTTGTTTTTGTTTTTTGTGTGTTTTTTTTGGGGGGGGGGGGGGGGGGTGGGAGGGGGGGGGGTTAAGCCAGAAGTTCACAAGAAGAAAAGAAGCAGCGGCTGGAGATTTGACACGATGATCCAGTAGAATTCTCTACGCGGTATTTCAATATGCTTTACTTGTACAACGATTGAAAGATTGCAAGGTCTTTTTCTTCTAGTATGGGGTTGTGTATATGAGGCACAGCCACAGGGGTTGTCACCAACTGTCACTCAACTGAAATTACAAGAATAAAACAAACGGAGTAGCAATGTTTAGCGCGACAGATGAAGAACTGACAGCGGAAGACATTTTGCAGATCAGTTGAGACCTAGCAAAGTTTGAGGACTGGAAAATAAACTTTTGAATCCGCCAACAGTTTCCGTTTCGTCATGTTTCGTTTCAGGAGTGTGACTCAAAATGTAATAATAATAATAATAATAAATTGTTCTTGTATGGCGCAGAAAGTCTGCCCAAGAGCCGGAGCACTCAGTGCGCGCTACACACACACACACACACAGACACACACAGACCGACGGACACACACAGACCGACGGACACACACACACACACACACACACACACACACACACACACACACACACACACACACACACACACACACACACACACACACACACACACACACACACACACACACACACACACACGGCGGACGTGGGATACAGGGGAGGATACAGTAAAAAAAAATAGTTGAAAGCTTGCCGAAACAGATAGGTTTTAAGGTGTGCCTTGAACTGTGACAGAGTAGGGAGATTCCTAAGTGAGACGGGCAGAGAGTTCCAGATTTGGGGAGCAGAGATCTTTGTTTGCGGCCTGCTTACAAAGGAAAGGATAATAACAACAACAATCTCCTGGACCCTGCTCCCCCAACCCCATGGGGAGCCGGGGTGGCCGAATGGTAGAGCGTTGGACTTCTAATGCTCGGGTCGTGAGTTCGTATCCCGGCTGGGGCCAAATATGTGTGCTGCCTTGGCTTTTTCATCGTTGCCCCGTCTTTGATATCACCCGTATGTGGTGGAAAAGGACGTTAAACCCCCAAACACCCACCCACCCTACTCCCCCAACCCCCTTCGCCCCAAAGGAAGATATGAATAAATAAATAAATAAATAAATAAATAAATAAATAAACTTAAAAAAATTGTAGAACAAAACAACAACAAAACAAGGGGCCATTGTTATCATTTTTATTCTCACGGGACGTACTGAGTTGTTTTTGTGGTATGCAGTAGTGAAACGACAGGCGTAGAATTTGAATGTTAAAACCGCTCGCTCAAAGTGTAAGCAAGATTGTATCGCATTAAGAGCTGACTATTTCGAGTGTGCAGGCACACTCACGAGCGAAACATAAGTTGACTTAGCAAAGATGGAACGAGCCCGTTTAACCTTCGCCATACGTCGTGGGTACAGTTGCACCCACACGTTCGTTCAAACGTGCAAGCTCAGGCAATTTTCATGCTAGATCCACGAAACATCGTGACTTTGCTAATACAGGTGCTAGGGAGGTGCATACCAAAACGTGTTTGATTTTGTTAGTAAACAAACAACTAAATAAGAAAAACATTGTATAATCATACTTTTTTTCCCCCCTTCTTAAAAAGCATGGGTATGTTTGCACCCACGACGTACGGCGAGCAAGTTTTCAGACGACGTACGGCAAAGGTTAACAACAACAACAACACAAACAACAACAACAATAATAAATCTGATGATCAGGGAAAAAGAGGCTTAGGCTTCTGTAACACAAGTTCTTCACCAGAATGTAGAAGACTGGACCTAGTTTTATAGTGTTTATAGATTCTCTGGGAAACCCGGACCCTCATAGTCATTTTCTTGTTAATCCAACTAACGAGAAAAACCGAAGAGAACAAGAAGGGTGAGTGTGTGTTTGGGAGTTTAGCGTCCTTTTCCACCACATATGGGTGATATCAAAGACGGGGCAACGAGGAAAAGGCTAGCACAAGTATTTGGCCCCAACCGGGATTCGAACTCACGACCCGAGCTTTGAGAGTCCAACGTTCTATCAAGAGAACGAGAAAGGAATGGTCAAAAGCACATAAAGTGTTTTAGGTTACTGTAAAACACGTTAAATCAATAGGGGCAAAAAATCACAACATTTTTCATATCAGAGCAAATTTCTTGATAAAATTACGTGATTTGAGGGGGGGGGGGAGACGGTGTGCCCCCTCCCTAACCTCCTGAATATCTTCCTACTGCGGCCACTGCACTTACGACATCTGGTCAACGACCTCAGTCAAACCGAAACCGTTTGCTGTGAAACTGGAACATTTCTGACACCGTTCTTTAAATATTCTGCATGTCCGGAAGCCCCTCCCTCCTCCTGTCAGTCAGCCCCTCCTCTCCCTGTCGTGAAAATTCTGTTTCCCGTTCTCAAAAAAAAAAAAATGAGCAAAAAATACAGAAGAGGAAGCCACCAGCAGACAATGTATAACAGCGAAAAACACGCCTAATCTTCTGTTCAGGGCGGAGATAATGGGGAAACAGATTAATCAATGTTTTGTTTTGCAAGCGCCCGACCCACTCAACCCCCCCCCCCAACTTTGCCCTCGGCCCCTCCACCTTCCGTCCCCCCTCGGGCAAAAGAACGGCCCATTCCTTCAGCGTGGTTGGCTGGTCCTTTTCGCGACACATGCAAATGAGCGCCGGCGCGCGTCGCCAGTTTGCGCGTGCCCCTTGCCGGTCTGCCCAGAACATTTTGGTTAAGAGCTGCGTGCCCTGAGGCGTTCGGATGCGCAGCAGCCGGCAATTTGATGATAAACGAGACTCAGCCGAGGGGATACCTGCATTGTGTGCTCACTTTCGCTTCGACGCGCGAGCGAATGTGTAAAAATCGGTCTCCATATTATTTGCTGACAAGCTGAGTGGGTTTACCAACTGATGACAAACAAGGGGAGAGCAATCGTCGTGATGACAGGCGTCAACGGTTTTGCCCCTTATAGATGAAAACTCAAGCCGTGACGGATTGTCCGAAGTAAAGGAAGAAAATAAAATTTAAAAAAAGCAAGGAAAAGGGAGAAAACGGAAAGTGAAAACACTGGAAAAACGACAATAAAAACCACAAGGGCTGATCAAAGTGTGTTTTTGACAGCGAAGAAACAATGAAGAATTAGCAGCGGCTGTTTCTGTTGTGTTCATTCCCCAGTCTCTGTTAAGTCGTGCGTGGCTCGTTGTTTTGTTGGCAATCAGTCCGAAGACACATTGCAGAGCGCATGAATTTTGTGACGATGAACGAGCAGCCCTACTTCCACTGGGACCTGCTGAGGCAGCCGATACAACCGCCAAACTTCGGCATGGGACCGTCTTTCTTCGACGTGAACAGGTGGGTGACATGCTTTCAGATGACTGTGGGCTGACTGCGTACCTAGCTGTGTATTCGTAGAATAAACGGACAACATTATTCAGGTTGGGGAATTGCTGAGGAAAAAAAAGAAAGAAAAAAGACTGAAACCTAAGCCAGGGTGCAGAGGCAGCGCCCTGCTGGGGGGGGGGGGGGACCACGGGGGCAACGCTCTACTGCAGAAAACATAGTTTAGCATACTGAAACACATCTAGTAGCCTCTTCTGGCACCCCAAAATAATATACTGCCTTGGTACTAACATGCAAGTCTTCAAAAATGATGTAAGACTGTCCCACATGGCATTACATGTATCATGATGCATTACTGTTCTCAGTCTGGTTGAAACTTAGATTTTTGGGCTGAAAGGATGGGAAATTTGACTGAAAATTGCCGAATGACTGAAAATTCCCCAGCCTGAATTTATTGTTCTACTAAGTGGCAGCGTTCATTCGGGCCGGTCATAGAGGGTCGTTCTGTCAGGGTACTTCGGCTTCCTCTCCCTCTGCTTTTGAAAAAAAAAATCAAAGCTATATAATTATGGAATTCTAAATTCCGACCTGAGTTGAATTAGTGAGCGGACTCTTCGCACTACGTGATTTTAATCTACTTGTGTCCGGTGTATGAGTGAGTGGGCATGATTTAAGTGAGCGAGCGTGTTGGCGGTTTGATTTATCACCTGTGGAACTGCGTATATTCAAGGTTCTTAGTATTACCAACGTGCTCTTACATGACAGCAGTACAATCTCAGTGTGTCTGCTAAGTTGGAAGCAAGCGCAGACAGGACCAATCTGAGACTGAGCAGTTGCGATTTTGATTTCAAAGTACGTACCTGGAAGAGAACTGGTGGATGTGAATGAGTTCAGGAAAAAACTATCTCTCGTACAATATATCCCAGAGCTTCCTGTGTCGCTCAGTCCGTCTGACTCAGTGGCCCTGAAGCTACACCGAAAACCTCTGACGTTTCACAAGTGTAATTTGTTTATCTTGCATCTCATTTGTTATTTTTGTTTATATGTGTATGTCTCTAGTGACGCCTCTAGAATTGTCCTATAACGATAGATGATAACATTTTACAATTATTGCTGTTATTGTTTGTCTGTCTGTCTGTCTGTCTGTCTGTCTGCCTTTCTGTTTCTGTCTCTGTCTGTCTGTCTGTCTGTCTGTCTCTCTCTCTCTCTCTCTCTCTCTCTCTCTCTCTCTCAAACAATATCGTATATGAATAGAAGCATTCATCTTCTTAGCTGTCTGCCTGTGTTCTTGTCTTTGACCTTTGGTTTTGTCTGCCTGTCCTTTTTGCCTTTACTTGTCCGCAAGTTTTTCGATTATTTGTGTTTTCCTTAATATGAAAATATTTTTTGATTGTATTTAAATGTGTTTGCATATGAGTCAGTCTGTTTATCCCCTTGACAGCGCGGTAATGTCAACACCCAGGTTTTTTTCAGTTTCCTTCTATTATTATTTTTTTTTTTTCTTTTCAGATTTCCCTTTTTTTGCCTTTAATATTTTCCGTAGGGTACCTTTTTTTAACCTTCCAGTATTTGTTAGGAATGTCACACTGGCGAAAAGATCCTTGTAACGACATAGTCTGAATTAAAACAGCCATCGGCTTAAGTTTAATGTCCTTTTCACTCAAGCGAGCAAACACATTGACAGTGACTAAATATTGTGAATGTCTCCGATTCAAGAATATTTCACTAAAGGCTAGATGATGTTGCCACCGTCAAATATACTGATATTCTTATAAGTTTAAAAAAAATGGTTAGGCGGTATGCATACGTATGATTAGTTAAACAACATGTATTAATTGAAGCATACAACCAAAAATCGGGTTAGTATGTGAATTTTTTTTTTAAATTATTAAAAAAAATCCTTTTGGGGGTTGTTTTCTTTACAAACACTTATACAGTACAATACACTACGAAACAGAACAGTGCAATACATTACGTCATGCTACTCTGTGACACATTATGTTACTGTACAGTACAGTACAATACACTACGAAACAGAACAGTGTAATACTGTACATTACATCATGCTACCATACGACATATTATGTTACTGTACAGTACAATGAAGTAGGCCTACGCTGCTGGATTACAACACTACATTACGCAATGGTGAAAAAATATTTTAGAGCGGGGAGGCTGTGGTATGGCGTGGTATTTTTACTCAGTGTCAGTAACCTTGTTTTCTAAGTTCTCGAGATGAAGTTTTGACAAAAACTCGTTTGCACTTTCTGACTTTGAAATCGGATATCCAGCGCGCGCCGCCGGTTACACTGACGGCTATCTTCAAATCACAGATTGCCCAAACAGTTAACAAAATCCGATTTCGAGTTCATAAAGTAGAAAGAAGTACATGTACTGAATCAGACGTTGCAGATGTCATGTTAACATCCAGCTGTTGCTTATGGTAACGTGTACTTCCCTTAGAAAGATCTGCTCTGAAGAGTTCACTACACGTTACACATCAGTCCGGTGCTCTCTCTCTCTCTCTCTCTCTCTCTCTGGGTCACTTTCATGGAACCAGCTGCCAGCATACTTAAAATGTACCCCGAAGCTTCATTCATTTAAAACTCAACTTCTCAGATACTTACGTCAGTCATAGGTCCATGAACAATATCTAAACCATGCTAAACTACTCGTTATCTATGACATGTTACCTTTTTACAAGTTATGTCGTATACTACAATTTCAAACACCATGCTATCTACTTCTTCACCTATTTTCCGATGTGTTTCCTTAGAATTTCTTGCGCTTCTTTCTATCTTTGCATGTTTAATTTTTTTTTTCTATTTTCTTATTAGATTTACTCCTTTTGTGCCTAGTATACTTTTTGTCATGTTAGCCTTTACTTTCTAGTGTTTCTAGATTAGCAGGACAGCTTGTAAGATAGGCAGACCATGCCTACAAGTCTTTATCCTGAAATAAACGTTTCAGTCAGTCAGTCAGTCAGTCAGTCGGTCAGCCAGTCAGTCTCTCTGCTGAAGACATGTGTCTGTACATGCGCACTTTCTTTATATGTAGGTTCCTTACACTGTTTGTTGTTTAACTTTTTGTTTTTCTACTTACTACTATTTGTTTGCTGTTTAACCTTTTTGTTTTCCTACTTACTACTATTTGCATGTTGTTTAACTTTTTGCTTTTCTACTTTCTACTTTTTTAGCATTAGCAACGGCAAGTTTGTAAACTGACGAACCTTCTCTGTCAAAACTTTTACCGTTTTAAATAAAGTTTCATCATCATCATCATCATCATCACCATCATCACCATCTCTCTCTCTCTCTCTCTCTCTCTCTCTCTCTCTCTCTCTCTCTCTCTCTCTCTCGCTCTCAAACAGGGCATTTTATCTAATCTTTCAAATTTCTTTCATCCTCCAGGAATAAAGTTGTCATTGTCATTGTCTCTGTGCGAAATGTGTATTTTTAAGAGTTCGAAATTACGCACACTAGAGATCTCTTTGTTCAGTGTCGGTGACATACATTTTTTTTTTACATCACAGAATGAGACATTCCATGCTTTCATTTTAAGCAAACATTTGAGGGTTTTTAAACCTTATTTTATCAACACGATCAGAAGAAAAGCAGGTATGGACTGAGGTGATTAAAAGGAAAAAGAACTTTTTTTCCCTCGAGCGATTAACGCTGTCAAAAGTAAATCAGAATACCGGTTGAACTTTGAACGGTAAGTGCCCCCCCCCCCCCCCCTTCTGAAATAAGCATGCCTACAGCTCCCTTCATTTGTGTATTTATTGAATTCCA
>JACVVK020000024.1:2555000-2577500 GCA_018292915.2 Batillaria attramentaria
GAAAAGGTCACAAGTGTCATGGATTTTATGGACGCTTGGGCCTTTTTCATGGGTGATTCTTTATTTTTCAAAAAAAAAAAAAAAAGTCTCCGAGCGCCATGGATTTGTGAAACGCTTAGGTCGTTTCTCCAGAAGACGGTAGATCTTATTGTTTAGTTAGAATATGCGGGGGGGGGGGGGGGAGGGGGTACACCAAGGAGATTCGCGCTTGTTATAGTTCTCATTCATCGAGAATAAAGGAAAGAGTCATGGAAGCTGAGCGGATGTTAATTACATGCAGAAGAATTGTGTCGTTGTTTCTTTTAATTTTAACGAGGGGATGGGGCTTAAAAAAAGAAAAAGACTGCTTTGTAAAAGTGCTCCAGTAACACATCACTTCTGTTGTATGTTTGGAGTACAGAGGAGTTTTTGACAGTGGTGAGCACTCAGAGTGTGTTGTTCACTTACGTTGTTAGAATAAGCCCATCTCCTGTGTCTCTTTGAGGGGAACTGGGACAGCTGAATGGTAGAGCGTTGGACTCTCAATGCTCGGGTCGCGAGTCGAGTTCGAATCTCGGCTGGGGCCAAATATTTGTACATGTACTGACCTTTTTCTCGTTGCCCCGTCTTTGATATCACCCTTACGTGGTGGAAAAGGACGTTAAACTCCCAAACACCCACCCACTCACCCTTTGTCTCTTTGAGGGTCGGAATGCTTGTTTCCTAGCTGGGTTCTTTGTAACAGCCTTCACGGACAGCTACAAAAGGGAAGAGGTGTGAGAAAAAGACTAATTCTCGTACCGGCGGAATCCGAACACTGCACGGAAACAAACACGACACTCCAAAGAAGTAAACTGAGCAATTGTGGCAATGCTGTTAATGAAATGCGAGTTTGTCAATAACAACAATACAAAGAACACCACAGCAGCATTCTTTCCCCGATGATTGATCCTAAATGAATGCATCAGAAAAGGCCATTTTCCAGAGAGATACTAATAAATCATGGTATTGTCTGAAACAGGTATTTGTCAGGTGTTGATACATATCTGCTTGTTGCACGCTCACAAGATCGCTTCAATACGTAGGACAGGGGGAGCCGGGGTGGCCGAATGGTAGAGCGTTGGACTTCTAATGCTCGGGTCGTGAGTTCGTATCCCGGCTGAGGCCAAATATTTGTGCTGGCTTTTTCATCATTGCCCCGTCCTTGATATCACCAGTATGTCGTGGAAAAGGACGTTACACCCCCAAACACCCACCCACCCCACCCCGTACGACAGGCGTGTGGAAAACCTTTCATCTAATGCGCTTAATCTGTCCATCAGAATCAGTCACTTGGGGCACAGTATAGCATCTGAAATCATTGTGGTGATTCTGGCCGGCGTGTAAGTTGTTCTAGAAGTGCACCGCGCACTGAGCAGACGACGTTGTTTGATTGCGGACTGAGGACCAGCCAGACGGCGCCGATTGGCTGCTATTTTTATAATGCTTTTTCGCGAACCAGTCTGTTCAGGAATGGACCGCAGGGAGGCTCAAAGAAAGTCGTATTTCTCTAACATTAGAAGCCACAAAGTCACGACAACGGTCGCAATGGTCAAATGAAACATCCTTCTGTCTGGTACACAGCCTTACAGCTTCGAAAGCGGCAGTTTTTCCATCTTACCGGCGTTACCAACATAAAGGCTTTAATATTTTGTTCGGGTCGTTCACTGAATTCTTTCAATGTTACAGTTCACTTTCTTTTAAACTCTGTTACAACCATGAAACGAACAGAACTTATTTCTTTTGTTCATACGTTCTCAAAACGGAATAAGTAGAGTTGGTTTATTTTAGCAGCTTTTTTTAAAGACTAAGTTTAATTTTACAAAAAAAAAACAAAAAAAAACACCCTCCGAAGATAAGTTTATCATTTCTGATACAAAAACATATTAAATTTTGATTTTGCATTTGAAGTGGCTGCCGAATTTAGATTTATTTCATTCGCATACAACATCTTTATTGTCATTTCATTTGGTACGGTGTGCTAGAAATCTTTATCCAGTTGTTAAGTTCTACCAATTTGCACACCCTTCTTACTATAAGCGTAATGGCGCGATCAGATTTCGGGTTTATTCTACCAGCCCAGCCTCTGTGTGCATTTCACTGAAGTCTGTAGGCTCACCAACACGACAACCTGGTGAATATTTTGCCCTCAGCAATAAGAGGGAGCGGACGCTTGTGTCCGTTTCCACTCCGCTCCGACAAAACGTGCGCTCCCTAAGTCAGCCGCTAATCTCACTTGAAAGGGATGCAAATTAGGCCGCTTGTGCCACCAGCTACCCGTTCGCCGTGTTGGTTTATTCCGGGGGTGAACTGGGTGGCCATTTTGCTGGATGGTGGGGCGGATGGACAGTTGTAGTTTTACTACAAAACTGGCGTTTGGTTTCAGCGTTAGACAAGTGGAGCCAAGTACAATTAGCAATGGGAAAAAAATTTGGCGGAGACCTTGTGTAGGTAGGATACATTACGTGTTATGAAGAAAGATGAAGAAGTTACAGAAAAAGAGGGAAAGAATGAGCAAGGGGAGACTTGCGCTTCACAATAATTATGGAAAATCTCTCTCTCTCTCTCTCTCTCTCTCTCTCTCTCTCTCTCTCTCTCTCTCTCTCTCTCTCAGTAATACTAGACCATAGACCAAGGGCTTCTACCGTTGAAAAATAAAAGTTCATTTCATTTCATTTCATATCTCTCTCTCTCTCTCTCTCTCTCTCTCTCTCTATCTCTCTCTCAGTAATACTAGACCATAGACCAAGGGCTTCTACCGTTGAAAAATAAAAGTTCATTCATTACATTAATTTCATTTCATTTCACTCTCTCTCTCTCTCTCTCTCTCTCTCTCTCTCTCTCTCTCTCTCTCTTAATCTTGCATGCCCTATAGTAGTGTTTTGTCTAAAGCTCGTGAACGTATTCTTGGTGAATTCCACTGACCACGAACACGTATTAATTGAGTAGTTTTGCAGTAAGGCTGGACTGAGCCAAGTCACCTAACCATCACCACTTTCGACTACAGATATCAGACAATCGATCCAGAAAGAAAATCAAAACCCGCTCAGAAATACAAAGAGAGGTAACACCAGGTTCCGCACGGCTCAATCTAACAAATCTGCTGAAGTTTCAAGCCGACGAGTTTATTGTAGACGAATAAATTCCAAAAAAAAAAAAAAACAAATTGTTAGCATAGTAAGACATTGAAATACAGCCGGCCAAAGTTCGGTTGTCAAAAAAATGTAGTATTACCGTATTACATCCCAATGCAATGTTTATTTTAAAAAAAATCGCAAAAGACATAGCGAGGGAGAAAAGCTGACAGTAAAATTGGATTCGACAGAACACCCTAGAATGGGCAAGAATATGTAATAGTACGAATTGCCGTAGAAAATGTTTCAGATAGTAGACGGTTCACTACGAACTACGATACACGCACCGGATTGGGTGAAGACACACACACACACACACACACACACACACACACACACACACACACACACACACACGCAAATCCCCAGGAAAGCGATCTGTGGGGAGACTGGTGGTCACTGATGGAGCGGGAGATTTACGGTGACACGTGACCAGAATTGCGCGTGCGCCGAGGGAATCTGGCAGCGTTTCATTACCAGCACGAGGACCCAGCACATCTTCCGCCATAAAACCCACACACAGAACAAATCGATAGCTCCCCGCACCCTTCACAGTTGAACTGATGTTTGAATACATATGTTTCAATGTTTTTTTTTTTTTCTTTTCTTTTCTTTTCAGTCATCATCTTATTTTTTTTAATGGTTGATTATTATTGTTGCTGGTTTTCTGCGTAACTTAAGTTAAGCCGGAAACACCGATTTAAAACATTTCGTACCGCAGTCGGGTATTCTCCGGTCTTCCAGTTCTCATAATAATAATAATAATTCTTATTTTAGGGCTCGAGATCTCACCATTGTGGGCTCTTAGCGCTTTACTAAGTGACATCAAAGACCATAATAATTATGTACGGTCTTTGGTGACATTTAAGATTTAAGTATAAATTATGAGGAACAAAGCTATATCTATAGTACATATATAAAAAAAAAATCGTACATGTCAGGGGAACACACAGAGCGGCAACCAGCACACACACACGCACACGCAGATGCACACGCACACGCACACGCACGTACCAAGCCATACTTTGCTGCCTTCAAACGGTGTGTAAACTATTGAATATGAGTTCTCTGTTGGATTGTACTGTATAATCAGAGAGAGAGAGAGAGAGAGAGAGAGAGAGAGAGAGAGATCAGTTTGGAGTGAGATTTTTTTTCTTCTGATGATCCATCTCGCTCTTCTCAAAGAATTCAAGTGAAGTTAAATAGGTCGTGAACTGAAAACGCTGTAATGCTGCTGCTGCTACTGCTGCTGTTGTTGTTGTTGTGGGGGAGCCGGGGTGGTCGAATGGTAGAGCGTTGGACTTCTAATGCTCGGGTCGTGAGTTCGATCCCGGCTGGGGCCAAATATTTGTGCTGGCTTTTTCATCGTTGCCCCGTCTTTGATATCACCCTATGTGGTGGAAAAGGACGTTAAACTCCCAAACACCCACCCCACCCCTGTTGTTGTTGTTGTTTTGTTCTGAATAATGCATTTTGAAATGATAATTTCGAGGCCACCGTCCGTAACTGACTGGGGAGCCGGGATAGCCGAATGGTAGAGCGTTGGACATTCAGTGCTCGGGTCGTGAGTTCGAATCCCGACTGAGGCCAGAGATTTGTATTGGCCATTTTCTCGTTGCCATACGTGGTGGAAAAAGACGTTAAACTCCCAAACACCCACCCACCTACCCCTATTTGACTGGGAATAATCAAAGCGCTTTTTCTTTTAGAATTACCAGAGTCTGGCTGCCGCTAACAATTGTTTCGCTCGTGGGAACCATTCATTGATGGCTCGTGTTGCGTTGCATTGCGTTGCAGTGCGTTGCATTGCGTTGCGGTGCGTTGCGGTGCGGTGCGTTGCGGCGCGGTGCGGTAAGGTGCGGTAAGGTTGGTGTAAGATATTGCAGGGTAGGGTAAGGTAAGGTAAGGTGAGGTAAGACATGGCAAGGTAGAGTAAGGTAAGATATGGTAGGGTAGGGTTAGGTAAGGTATGGTAAGATATGGTAAGGTAGAGTGAGGTAGGGTAAGGTAAGGTAGAATAAGGTATATATTTTTTAGCAGAGCACTGTTGAGACCCCTGAACACACCACTACGTCAAGTATCCCCTTTCGGCACAAAATCGGTGCAAACAGGTCGGATTTGTACGTAACTGCGTCAATTTCTAGGCTTTAAATGACCCTTTATCTCAGATCACACTCATGGAACAGCCCAGAAACGATTATTTTTTATGATGGTGTCGATCCTTCGATCAAAGATGTTGGTTTCAACTTTGCCTGAAACCAAAGACGTACACGTACACGCTACAAAACACGTTATGTAGGCTATGTCACTATTTCAGGCAGTGTTCACGGTGAATAAACTCCCATCAAACCTGACAGCTTATCATCCCACGGAACGTAATGTGCTGTATTTGTTAATGAATTTTCATAACTGTCTTTCGGCCTTTCAGGCAAATATGCACCTATAACAATGACATTGTACCTTTAAGATAATCACAATGTGTCGGCTTCCTGGTGTGAGCGATCGATTGACGGGAAGGTGTTAAATAAAAGCAGAACTCCGAGGTAAAGTTAGCTTGAGGGGCTATGTTCGAGAATAAACACAGTACAGCCTTGTATTCATTATATATAGGACTTCGTGTCGAAAGGTCGTGGAACATACCTACTATAATTGACAGCGTCAGTACGACGGCAGCTGCACCAAAACCGTTTGTGTATATGAGAGAGAGAGAGAGAGAGAGGGAGAGTGTGTGTGTGTGTGTGTGTGTGTGTGTGTGTGTGTGTGTGTGTGTGTGTGTGTGTGTGTGTGTGTGTGTGTGTGTGTGTGTGTGTGTGTGTGTGTGTGTAAGAGAGAGAGAGATTGTCAGTGTGCGTGTGTGTGTGTGTGTGTGTGTGTGTGTGTGTGTGTGTGTGTGTGTGTGTGTGTGTGAGAGAGAGATTGTCAGTGTGTGTGTGTGTGTGTGTGTGTGTGTGTGTGTGTGTGTGTAAGAGAGAGAGAGATTGTCAGTGTGTGTGTGTGTGTGTGTGTGTGTGTGTGTGTATGTGTGTGTGTGTGTGTGTGTGTGTGTAAGAGAGAGAGAGAGAGAGAGATTGTCAGTGTGTGTGTGTGTGTGTGTGTGTGTGTGTGTGTGTGTGTGTGTGTGTGTGTGTTTACTTGACTGTGTATTTTTGTTGCTCTTTGTTTGGCTGGTTGGATGGCTGGTTAGTCAGTTGAGTGGTTAAGTGGTTGTCCGCTTCAATTTTCGTTTGTTCAAACACACCTGGTATGATCTGGGGAAAGTGTAGAAAATGACCTTCCCGTTACTTCCTGAGTGTGTCGGGGAACCGGGATGGCCGCATGGTAGATCACTGAACTGTCAGTGCTTGCGTGGTGGGTTCGAATTCCGGCCACGTGACTGGGAGTCAAACATTTGTTCTGACTTGTCCTCAGTCCTTGCCCCGTCTTTGATGTCGCCCTTACGTGGCGAAAAAGGACGAAAACCAACCAAACAACCAACCAACCAGACATCCTGAGTGTGTCTGTGTCAAAAACCGTGACTTCAGCACTGAGCAGACCAATGGAGTCAGTGACCACTGACTAAGTGAACCTGAGGCAAGTTGAGACCGGCCGCCACACCTGATGCATCGGGCAAGGGCAGCTCCAAAGGGAGGGAAATTAGGAAGTAAAGCGAGCGACAAACATCATCAACTCGTTTTGTAATTTACCCAAGATTTACCAAAATCTTGCTTCAAAACAGCACCCGCCAATATTTGCATGCGCGACGCACGGTAAACATGTCAGCCATTCCTCGCGCGTCCGCCATGTTGGCGGAGGCAGGCCGTGCGTTCCCGGCAGCCCCCAGATACCAGAGAGAGGCTTAGAGCCTCGCTTTGGCGTGTTTGGTCACGGCTTTAGCCATGCTTTACGGTAGCTGAGTTGTTTCTTCTTTTTTCCCGCTTTCCACTCATCAATGACTGCATGCCTTACCGATGCTGACTTCGCTCCTTCAATTTTCGAGTCTGTGCGGGTTGTAGGAGGGTGCTTTAAAAAATGTTAGGGGCGTCTGTCGGTTTGGGCGAGTCTGTTCTGGGTGTTCCCGGCGGTTTCTCTGAAATTGGAAGTCTTTTGTTTGTTGTTGTTGTTGTTGTTTTCTTATTTATCTTTATTGCCATATTTACATATTTATACAAATGAGGGCACAAAACATTCACAAGGCATACAAGTTACAGGTAACAGACTTGATGACAAAAAACCCCAATAAATTGAAAGTTTTGTTGGTAAGAGAAGAAAAGAATAAACTTTGTTATCTGAACGAGAGACTTGTCTTTGGGTTGACGGGTGTGCTTACCCTGAAGAATTGTTAAGTTAAACGATTTCGTTGAAAACTCGCAACACATGGGATTCGTACGCGGTCGAGCACTTCATTTTAGTTAGTTATTTATTTCTTCATTTATTTCTTCGGTAAACCACGTGTGATCGTGTTCAACAACAGCAAAAAAGTGACTATAAATGGCAGCTAGAGAAATATAAACACCATCCAGCATCGTGTAGCGATCAGACACAAATCGTTGAAAGGTTCGGCCAAAAATCGACCAGTCAAATACCTGACTAACTTGAGAACCTGCTCTCACTTTTTTTTCATCACTACAAAGTATGTGACAGTTAATAACCTTCACATGGGTTGCAAGTGCCTGCTGCCTGCGTTTGTTTCATACAATGGCCAAATAATAGCACATTTCGTACCGACCACGAACATCCCACGTTTTTGACCTTTTTCAGGTTAGCCCTGTATGTGAAAATTATACAAGATTAATGGTTCCTCGACGGCCCTTCCTGCAGCAAACACGAGTATAATCAAAATGCAACACTCCCACCAAGCCAAATTTAAATCCATGACATAAATCATTACCATTTTTTTTTAAATTGAGGCAACTTGTGCACAACCCCAAAACTTACTGGGTAGGAATTGAGTTAAACAATGCACACGCACATCTGTAGGTGTGTAGTTTGAGGGTGCTTTTAAAATGTTAGGGGCATCTGTCGGTTTGGGCGAGTCTGTTCTGGGTGTTCCCGGCGGTTTCTATGTAATTGGAAGTTCTTTTGTTGTTTTCTTATCTTTTTTTTTTTTTTTTTTTGCAAATTTATATGACTATATATTTATATGACTGTAGTAAGTTTGAGCGATGCGTACATCCGAAAATGTTCACATTCGTTCACCGATGTCTTCCACGTAATATTATATACTAAGTGGCAGGAGAAGAAAAAAAACCCTCTTCTTTTATAATTATTATCTTAGACACCAATTAAACTCGTTACTTCTCGGGGAGTCGGAGTAGTCGAATGGTAGAATGTTGGGCTTACAATGCTCGGGTCGTGAGTTCGAATCCTGGCTAGGGCCAAATATTTGTGCTGGCCTTTTTTTCGTTTCCCCGTCTTTTATATCACCGTTCGTGATGGAAAAGGACGTTAAACTCCCAGACACCCACCCACCCCTCGTTACTTATTTTCTGTATGTGTATAGTTCTCAGAAGCTTCAAATACAAATATACAGTTTTTCCTTTTTTTTTTAACATTGCTCGGCTGTTGTTTGTCACGAACATTCCTGAAGCGTGTCTATTTCGGTGTTATAGTATATAAATTTTGTTGCCGCGATAGCTAACATATTCATAATTTTATATACGGCGTCCCGCGTCAAACTGTCACGTATATAAACGTTTTCACAGCTTGTTTGTTGTGTTTTTGTTCTTACCGGTTGTCTTATCAAAGGATGGCTTTTCATTCTATAACTCAGTTTCTAACAAGTGGGTTTGGGTTTGCGCGCTAGTGGCCTCACAAAAAAAAAAAAAATCATAATTAATTTATGTCTGCATGGATTTAAATTTGGCTTACTGGAGTATTGCACTTTGATTATACTCGTGTTTGCTGCAGTAAGAGCCGCCAACGAACCGTTAATCTTGCCTGATTTTCGCATACAGGGCCAAAACCGCAAAAAGAGTCCAAAACATGGAATACCCGTGCGCGGTACGCATTATGTTAAACTAAAGAATAAAAGAATAAAATGAAATTCCGCACAACCTTCAACTTGCTTCCGGTTAAATCACCTTCACCGCCACAGTGCTGCGTGACGGCCCTTTCTCAGCCCCCCTACAGCCATGGCTGCCTCAAACCCTTACACGGTGTCTGCAACCTTTACATGGTCCTCAGCCAATCATTTTGTCACGTATGACAACCTTTCTTGTTCAGCTGCACACGAGGACATAAAATCCGCACCTTCCAAAACTGCCCTCTTGACCAAAGTGATGTCTGTAACTTACAAGTGAATAAAATGTGAAGAAAGTCATTGTGATGTGAAGGATACATGTATTTTATGTTAGCTGCTGCTGGTTGGATGTCCGGTCGTGGCTAAAACACGTGAGCTTTCTGTCACCTCAGGAAAGAAGAATAAAAAAATAAAAAATAAAAACTTTGAAGAAACCATTGCTATCATCACACGGCTTTAAAATAATAATAATAATAATAATAAGTGAGTATTGTATAGGCGCTTTACCCATTTTTTTAATCGGCTTAAAGCGCCGCGAACTGAACCCAGCACGCACGCTCAAGTGAATCACACGCATTCTCTTACACAGTGGACATGAACACATGACAATCACGTGGTACGAAGGGACAGCTCAGGTATATAAGTTTCGGAATTTAGAATTGCATTTAACTGTTTAATTGTTCAAATTTTATGGGCTGAACATTTCCAAAGCAGAGGGGGGGGGGGGCGGGAAGGAAGCCGGAGTACCCGGAGAGAACCCCCGACATTTGGCCACATACGAGAAGGAAACTTTTTTTTGCCCCGAGTGGGACTCGAACCTGACTTCTCGCATTGGTGACTGACGAAGTTCTTAACCACTAGACCACCGACCGCTTCATGTTGGGAGAAGTCAGTATTGGAACAGTCGCGCTTGTGACTGCGCCTGTCCGCCCCAAGCTGTGGACATTAGTAGAGCTCCGAATGAAACACTGACTTTTGGTGGCCGTGCAAACGAGGAAATCTCAACCGTCCGTATTCAACGTCCGCCATGTTTGTCGATTGTTGTATACACTGTCACCGGCTACTGTGTTTTGGCTCCAATACAGGTTACAGACCAGTAATAGCTTCCGGGTCATGTAGTAACAACGACGCTAAATATAGTAGAAAATCTTTGCCCCTTTTAAAATTTATGTGCAGAGTAAAAAATGGCAATCTGGTGCTTTTTGTTGGCTTTGTAAACAAGTTTCATGCCAGGTAATAGTAAAATTAGGGAAAAATGAGCCTGGCTTGTGAACTATTTGTATTCATGCGCGGCTGGCACAGGAGCCAGCAGACGACCGTGGAATGAGAGGGTATGTGGTTGCTACCAACATTGCCAAAAAAAAACCCGGAATATTGGAATTTGTTGAAATTTACTCTACACGTGAGTCTATGGCTGCCTGATTTTTGTGATTTTTTTTTTGGTGAATATTAAAGCATTTCTAGGGTGTCATCTGCAAAGTTATGTGTAAGAGGAATGTGTCCTCTTAATTTGCATCTATGGTACGTAGCCTGTATAGGCTCCAATCCGCTGAACGGAAGCCTGTGTGGGCATGACTGTATTTGTGCACGTTTCAAAGTGGTGTGATGCTAGGCACCACCGATACGCCTCAAAACAAACGAGCCTAAACATGGTAGAAATGGTTTCTTTCATGTCCCACAGGGGGGAACTTGCCTTCGACACTCCCAGAAACAATATTATCAACAAAAGCGATGTGAACTTCAACGATCTGTGTTGTATGTCTCTCTTGTCTGTATGTATCAGTGTTCTTATCAGACGAGACAAGATAATAAAATGATGTATTGACTTCTCGATCTGCGTGGTGACATATGATTTATTCAAGAAGAAGTTTGGCTTGCTCGCCTGACTGGCTTGGTCCTCACTGCACAAAAAGATGGTGACCAGAAGAGGATGATAATAATACACAGTGATTATAAAGCACATGCTCTCACAGGACTGGACTCACTGCGCTAACACACACACAAACACACGCGCGCGCGCGCGCGCACGCCACACACACACACACACACACACACACACACACCACACAACACACACACACACACACACACACACACACACACACACACACACACACACACACACACACACACACACGCACGCACGCACGCACGCACGCACGCACACTTTCACATGCATCGCACCGCTGCAAAAGTACACTGAGACTGAATATACCTGCAGAACAGAAGAACTGGTGTGTTAAAGGCCAAAGGCCTGACGGGAAAGGTAAATCTTTAAGTTTGGATTTAAACTGAAACAGTGTGAGCAGATTGCGTAGTTAGGTTCGCAGCGAGTTCCAGACACTTATACGGGGTCAGCTCATTGCCGACCTTGACCTTGCGCCGTTGCATTCCCCCGTGACCCAGGCACTGTGTCATTCGGGCGATTTTAGCAATTTTTCGATTGTTTGTTTTTGGAAAGAGACCTTCCTCAGATGTTTTCTGAGAGCGGAGTTAACATAGGTTGTGGGTGCTTGGTGACAGCGTCCTCATACCTCAGCACCCGGGGTTTATGTCAGTGTGTGGTTGGCAACGGCATGCAAGGGCTCTGCACAAACGCTGGGTGCATGGTCGTGAAAAATTAAGGAACCGGAGGCATCTCTGCCTTCATCCGGAAAAATATACCTAAGCGCCTATCAAATCTATGGTACTTACGTCCTTTTCCCCGGATGACTATAGGTCTGGCTTTTTCTCCCGACGCTGATGACGCTTCTTAATCAAATGTGATTGTATCTCATTGCGGTTTGATTTTCATTCTTAAACTTAGACCTGAGCCCTCACCTTATGCTTTTAAGGGAGGAAGGAACAATACTTCTTATCCTGGAGATGTGAGACTCTAGGTCTAAACCAGCCACAACATTTGCTCGGCGAGAGAGAGAGAGGATTCATGACTGACTCACGTCCCCCGGCTGGGTATACTGTGTATTCAGGTGCCGGCCTCAGTCACCATCAGCCCACAGCGACCATAGCACGTGCTAACATGGACACCACAGCCTGGGGAGGGAACTCGACAGTAAGCTTCACACTCTCCTGTCAAGTGAGGGGAAAGTCCCGTCCTATACCCACCCTTTTCACCCTGTCGACAGTGTGAGGTTCCGGGTTCGGGTTTAGATCATCCCCCCCCCCTCCCCTACCCGTTTTCCCCCTGGCAGCCGGCTGGGTCCCGTCATTATGATTATGGCGGGGAGACTGGATAGTCGAGCTGGACTTCAATGCTCGGGTAGTTGGTTCTAATCCCAAATTAGTGGAAGCCAAACATTTGTAATGGTTTCTTCCTTATTGTCAGGTCTTTGTTATGACCTTGATGTGGAAAAGTACCCACCAACCAGCCACCCAACCAGTCATTACCGCCTCATACTGGTCGCTGAGGACTGTATGACTACAACCGTTTGCCTGTGTGGGCTAATGTTCAGACATCTCGTGCTCTAATCAGCAGTAACAGAACCTTCCCAATACCCGACGTTTGAGATGATGAGATGATATAGTTGAAGAGATTCTCTTCCATTTTGTTCTTCTTTTCTCCTTATGCTTGTCCTTTATCTTCTGTCTTCTTCTTTTCAGTGCTGGGATTGTGGCTGTATGACTACAACCGTTTGCCTGTGTGGGGTAATTGTCAGACATCTGGTGCTCTAATCAGCAGTAATAGAACCTTCTCAATACCCGACGTTTGAGATGATGAGAGGATATAGTTGAAGAGATTCTCTTCCATTTTTTTTTTTCTCCTTATCCTTTATCTTTTTTCTTCTCCTTTTCAATGCCGCGGTTGTGAGTTCGAAAGCTGGGGTCAAATATTTGTACTGGACTTTTCCTAGTTGTCCCGTCTTTGATATCGTCCATACGGTATTGAAAAGGACGTTAAACTCCCAAACACCCACCCACCCCTCTTCTTCTTTTTCTGCGCAGCTGAAATTATTTGTCGAAACTGGCGGAGTCGTTTCGTTTAATAAAAATTATACTGTCTTTTGTCGGTGTTTCTTTTCAACATGATACTGATGTATAATTATGTTATTGATGGTCCAGAATCCAATCCAGAGAGAGAGAGAGAGAGCGTGTGTGTGTGTGTGTGTGTGTGTGTGTGTGTGTGTGTGTGTGTGTGTGAGCTGAACTGGAGGATCTCAATTTCCCTACAGTGTGTTGCAGAGCGACCATGCTGACTACCCCTCCGGTTTAGCAAGGCTGTGGGAAGCTCCGTGCAAATATTAGATCCTACCCTCGCTCGCACCCCTTCGCCACTTGCCTCATTCTTAATCAACACGTGCTAAGCTTATCAGGTTTCCAGCAAATTACAATGCAAAACCCGGAGGCATCTCTGCCTTCATCTGGAAAAATATACCTAAGCGCCTATCAAATCCGTGGTACGTAGGTCCTTTTTCCCGGATGACTATAGGTCTGGCTTTTTCTCCCGATGCTGGTGCTTCTTTATCAAATGCGATTGTATCTAATTGCGGTTTGATTTTAAACTTAGCCCTGAGCCCTGACCTTCTGCTTTAAAGTAGAGTCTGTTGCATGTCATGTATATTTACTTAGGTAACAGCTAAGATCGTGAACGTGTTATGTGCTCTGAAGGTGATTGAAGGTGGTTCAAATGTCATGGGGCTGTCACTCACATTGTACACAAGAGCATTCTTTTCTACCTTTCTTCGCTTCCTTTTTTTATTCAATTTTATTTTTGAGTTTCTTTTGTCCTAGTCTGGGTTAGGCCCGAAGCCGTGGGTTAAATTAACCTCGAGTTTTACCTGCGGGCCCTGGTAACGTTCGTAAAAAGAAATCTTAAACATCCGAAAATGAATGGTGACAGATGACATTTACAAGGCCATTTCGGTGCATGCTTTTTTGCGACAAACCTTCAAATTATGAGTATACCTAGCTGTTTACGTTAAGAGTACTACGTTGCAATTTTCTGGAGAAAGAAAATTAGAACAAAACAGCAACAGAAAAGAAAACCCCTTGCAGTCAGCACACCACACAACTGATCTACCAAACCAACCACAACGCAACAGACCAAACCAACCACAACCCAACAGACCAAACAACCGGCCTACTGACACAAAAAGGACCCACACTAACAACAGAAACAAACCAACAACGACAAACCTCGAAACGCATTGAACAAAACAAAACAAACAAACAAACACGAACTAAAACCACAAGGCAGAACCTCAGAGATGATTTCCCCGCTGGGATTGTGCGAGCGTTCTAGAATACCATCCCAAATAATGTTTAAAATATTTACGCATTTGCAAATGGTGACGATGTCTCGCGAAATAAACTCTACTCAAGCTCTTGGCTTGTCGTCAATGGATCTCGCTGATCGAGATCTTTTGCATAATAAAAACCTGATCGGTATTAAAACAGTCAGGGAATAGGTGTTTTTAATCTTTTAAAAAGAGTGATAGTATGCAATGAAAATGGGCCCTCAGGATGAGTTGGTGTAGTCACTGTGAGAGAGAAAGAGAGAGAGAGAGAGAGAGACAGACAGACAGACAGACAGACAGATGAGATGCTATCAGATATTATGTATTATATTTATACGTCGACAGTTAACTCGTCAACTTGAAGTTTCGGCGAGTTTGTGAACGTCATGGCGAACCTGCAATCACCTCTCCTTTTATTTCTGAGCTTCCACTTTTTCTGTTTATCTTTTTTTATATGTGTGTTAAATTTTTTTAAAAGATGCTTCCCTGATATCTCCAGCCAAAAGTGACGATAACAAGGTGATCTCTCATTCCCACGTGACTGCAGAACTAGGTCTTCATGATAATAATTATAATAAAAGGAAACTTGCAGGCGCTTAGACTTGTACAATACACGGGTTCTAAGCGCCGTACATGATGCCAAAGACAAGTTAACAACTGACAGGCAGCCTAAAGCACAACATACGAACATAATAACGAATCTGTCACACCTGAGACAAATGGAAATAAATGCGGAATAAACATAAAGAGCTTGCCTACACACAACGTACAGGCATTATGTAGAACCCTCTCCTCTTGTGGCTAACGCTGATGCAGAACAGAGGACAAACTGAATCAGTTGTTGGTTACAAACAGATGGGTTTTAAGACAGCGTTTGACCAGTGGAGTTTAACCAAAACACGTCGTCAACAGCTTCACACAAAACGCTACTACAAGGCATGCCAAAATGAGAGAGTGCGCGCGCGTGCGAGAGAGAGAGAGAGAGAGGGAGAGAGAGAGAGAGGAGTCCGTGTTAGGGTTGATATTCAAAGCATGAAATTGATTCAAAGTCAACGGCACTCGACAAGAGTTAACCTTGTGGTGATTACGCACCGGAGCTACAGTTCAATCTGCGGAAAATAATCGATAGCTTTGTATCCATGCTGTCCATATCAGAGTATTATTTGTTCAAAGAAAGATCTGTTAAACGAACCCTAATATACTGTGATATAACATATGTGTCATGCTAGAAATTAATTTTTTTCTTTTTTTCCCCCTCTTTTTATTTTATTTTAATTTTTTTTCGGGGGGGGGGGGGAGGGGGTACTACTACTACTACTACTACTACTACTACTCTCTCTCTCTCTCTCTCTCTCTCTCTCTCTTATGACAGAAAGTATGAGCCATCCTCATTCCCTGGACAGTCAGTATGCAATTGTTCACATGAATAACTGATTATGGAATTGCTGTCTTGAAATCCAACCCCCCCCCCCTCCCAACGTGCCTCTCTCTCTCTCTCTCTCTCTCTCTCTCTCTCTCTCTCACACACACACACACACACACTGACGCACGCACGCACACGCACGCACGCACGCGCACACAAACACACACACACACACACACACACTCACACACACACACACACGCACACACGCAAACGCCTCCCCATCAAGACACCTTAAGTTCGCCGCTGCCTGTACAATATGTAGTTCACTGTCCTGGACGACACCAGACAGTGTGACGTCATACTAATGAGATGAAGTGGCGCCACCTACCGGTTCAGCGCGGCACGCCCCCCACACAGCAGACATCAGCACGGGTCGATGCCAGAGCTGTGAGGCGGAGCCAAGAGCGGATAACTTATCATTTTGCTTATCTCCCCTCCTCTCGCTCTCCTGTCTCCGGCCATGAGCAGCAGCAGGCAAAGACTGTCCCCGTCGCACTGGGAAGAAAATCGTGTCCTCCCTGCGGCGGTGTTTTTGAAGACAATAACGTTTAATATATGCATGTGTAAATTATAATCTTTTGTCTTTATGATGTCTCGGGGGGTGATGCTAGTTTCGCAGCTAGGGTGATTTACGTCAACGGATTTTGCATCATACATGCGCCTCCACCGGACGTGTCACAATGACGGTTGTGCAATGTGTGTGTGTGTGTGTGTGTGTGTGTGTGTGTGTGTGTGTGTGTGTGTGTGTGTGTGAGTGAGTGAACGCCGGACGCCGAGCTGCACTGAAAAGCGTCACAACGGAAGTTCCATCCCCACCCCCACCCCCTCCATTCCCTCTAACAGAGAGTGGGTGGAATAATTTTAATGTTTTAAGGTTCAACGGCCCGTTCCGTTTCCGGTGAGGTGATCTTATTAAAAGTCTGACAGCTGGGAAAGGGTCTGTACACATTTTCAGACTGACGGATTCCACTGTCCGTTCCGACCGATCTCTATGTCCAATTTTCGTGTAACGGAGAACAGTAGGAGGGGGTGGAGGAGGAAAATGGATTTAGAGCTTCTGCGCTCGGGAACGCCCATACACGCTCCATTCCATCTCTCAGAAATCTCCCCAGTGTTGACTTTGAGGCTGTTCCAGTGTTCTTTGGTTCACACGGACCGCCCTGTCGTGCACTTTCAGGTTCAACCGTCGGCCACTGCCTCAAGAGAGTGTGTATCCTTCGCTGAAGCAAAGTATATATTGCATTCTCTCTGCTGCCTTCATGCACGTCTCTTGTCTGCAGGCGGTCTGTAGTATTATGTTTTAATGGTCGAGTCTGTGCTCACGCAAACTGACGTGCTTCCCAGACTCCTCACCGCTTCTGATCTTCCTAGGCGCAGACCATCCAGAATGCTCGCCGTTTTAATTTTTCCACCCACTTCACGTTCTAAAATTCTGTAAGATTTCAGCGTAACTGTCTTCGCGGTTCATAGTCAGTCACGCCCTCCCGGGGATGGACACAATTTCACAAGGCATCATTGTTGCTTGTTTTCACGCGGTGTGGGGCCTGACATACGAGGAAGAAACTAAGCGTACATCATAGTTTCAGCTCCTGGAATCGGCCATGCGGAAAGTTGCATTACGAGCTCCCTTCCCCGTGTCTCCTCAGGCGTCTAGATAAAAACGGATCAGGTTTTGCGGCTAGTATACTCGTCCAGACTCATCTATGATTTATGTTGAATCGAGATATTTAAATCCAGTAAAATGATTCTTTTTCTTTCTTTTATTTTTCACTATCTCACCCCCCACCTCTTTCTTTTTTTAAAATAATGTTTTACGCCTGCGGCTGAAGTGTCATAATGAGCTTGAAGTCATGTTTACACCTGAACTGTGATAGGATGTAAATCCAGCAAATGATTCTTCATCTATTTTCCCCCGTATTTTTTCCTGTTATTTTTACATGTCCGACAGAAATGTCACTATGAGCTGTTAAACGTACAGCTTCAAATCAAATCAAATCAATTCAACACATCTTCATTATCCCAGAGGGAAATTGGGTGTGGTGGACAAAAAACAAACAAACAAACAAACAATGATACACATTAAATTAAAAATGCAGGTAAGATACTACATAATAAACATGAAAATAGAGATTTTTATGACTTAAAGATCACATAAAACAGTCTTGGTATGAAGGTAGGTATAATCTAAAATAGTCTCATTTTTAACTCAGTTATACGAGAATGGTCTGTGTTATTTTTAAAAAGGCTTAAATCAGCAACAACAACAACAATGACAAAGAAAGAACACACACACACACACACACACACACACACACACACACACACACACACACACACACACACACACAACATGTCGATTGAGTAATCTGTTCAGCTGAGGACCAGAGGACTGGAGACTGTCGGTCACGTAGATAGTGAGGTTCAAAGTGTCTTCACGCATTCCAACTCATCCCCACACCACAGCCGGACGTGACGTGACTCCTGTTTTGCGCTGAAAGGGTCAAGTTCGGTACGGTTTCTCTCTCTCTCTCTCCCTCTCTCTCTCTCTCTCTCTCTTTTAACCCAACACATGCGTTGTTTTTGTTGCTACTGCTGCTGGAACAGCTCATACTTCAGCCCGAACAATCTCCTCAAACCTGATGAGATTGCGTGCTGTCCAGTTCTTACATTGCCCCGTGCACCAGAGAGCATGAGATTCTTCGGGCTAAACACTAGAATGGGAAGAGATAGGCAACCACTCTTCGTCTTGGGAGGATTTTGTCTTGTTGTCAGAGAATGATATACGTCATAATGGGAGCGTATCATGGCTGAAGATAATCCACACACAACAGTAACAATAAGAACGTTTACCGGCCCCTTTTTATGACACATCTCATGATGTGGATGATTACACGGCCGGCAAAGCAGGTGCCGTAGTTTTCGGACCGGGATATTTATGACATGAAGCGTGGCGGAGTACGGCCCAGTCACCCAGTCTCAGACCAAGTGGACCTCCATAGCATCATTATACCATCATCCTCATTATCATGCATAATAATAATTGTTCCAGCTTCCGAGCCCTCCTTAGATTCCACCCATGACCTGGGAGGAACACCACTGGAGCTGGCGAGGACCGAGGAGTTGGGACGACAAAAACAAAAAAAACCGAAAATCAACAACAACAAAAAAAACAACAACAGCAAAACCAAGAGAACATTTTGCTGGCTTAGCTTTTCGGATCACTGTGTAAGTTTGCGAAGCCCCCCCCCCCCCCTCCCCCGCAATAATAATAATAATAATAATAATAATCACACATACATACATACATACATACATACATACATACATACATACATACAATTACGAAACTAAATCCAGAAAATAAAATACGTTTAAAAACCCAAACTAAATCAGTCAAGCACTGAACTGACGCCTTCGGCCTCGTTGTGCTCAGACCTGAACCGAACACGTAAGCATACGTGCACTCAACAGCCGCGCACACTGGAGTGAGCAAAAATCAGCGGGTTATCTGTAGGCGCAACACGTAACGGGCCGCCTCAAATTAGTCTGGACGTGATATCAAGTAGACGATGACCTGATTTCATTTTTTTTTCCTGTCCACATTTCAAGTTCACATGGGCCTCTGTCGTGAGCACGAACAGCGGTGCAGTAACTGGGCGAGTAGGTCGCCGCTACGTACTGTGTGTGTGAACCGCTGATAGCGTGGGAGTGGACTAGTGCGCAGCGTACTAGCCGTTCCTTGTTGTCAAGTTGTGTGTGTGTGTGTGTGTGTGTGTGTGTGTGTGTGTGTGTGTGTCGCGCGCGCGCGCGCGATAAAATGCAGTTATCGTACATCTCGGCTTATCCCACAGCCCAGGCCTCGAACTTAGGCGAGACTCCTTGGTACGGGCAACCTAAAACGATATGTACGCAATGGTGTGTGTGTGTGTGTGTGTGTGTGTGTGTGTGTGTGTGTGTGTGTGTGTGTGTGTGTGTGTGTGTGTGTGTGTGTGTGTGTGTGATACGATGCAGTCAAGTTACCGGTGCGGCTGCCGCTTTTTGTCAGACCTCGAACTCATTCAAATCTCCATGGTATGATAGAACGCTAAGTATGCAAGGCCTGTTCATTTTGGCGTGTTGTACATTGTTGTTGTCGTTGAGTGTGTGTGTGTGTGTGCGCGCGCGCGCGGGCGCAACCGAGCGTGTGAGCACACTCGTGTGTATGCCGCGTCTGTGTGGATGGGGGATGGGGAGGTGATGGGGGGTTCGAGCATTTCATAAATTAAAGATGCGTTTGTGGTGATCAGCTTCAATTACCTATTTCATTCTCGCTGTTCAGTCATAGGTTTAGTGACCCGCACTTTATGTTGATAAGGACATTTGTACCTACGAACATGGAGAATGGTTAGTCCAACAGACAGAACAGTACTGTGCGTGACAATGCGAGTACACTGCGTTTGGTAGAAACGAGGCCCCTGTTTTGACCTTCATCGCACACTTAAATAATATGTTGGTAATCTTATCGACTGAAAGTCCAACTGGGCCTTTTAAAACAATTCTGAAAAGGCACCGACAGCCTGTGACTCCGATGGGACAAGTCGAAAGGTGAATGTTTGTTGGTTGGTTGGTTGGTTGTTGTTGCTGTTTCTTGTTTGCTTGTTCTTCCTGTTCATTTGTTTGTTTGTATCCTGGCTCCCAGCCTTACCCCCGCATGGTAGAGCGCTGGACTTTCAATGCTTGGGTCGTGAGTTCGAATCCGGGCTTGAGCAAATTTTGGTGAGGCCTTTTTTTTCCCTCTCGTTGCCCCGTCTTTGATATCAACCATACGTGGCGGAACAGGACGTTACACCCTCAAACACTAACCTACCGACCCACTCCCGCCATCCACCCGACTGAGAGTAAAACAAACTAAAACAAAAAATGCAGAGGCTGTTGCCTCGTTGCCCTGTCTTTGATCTCCCCCTCTTGTAGGGGAAAATCCGCAAACAGCCCCGCGCTGTCGGTACAGGAACATCAGCACACGTATTACTCAAAATTAAGGATTATCATTACACGAAGAGAGACCCGATGATGAAAATTCTAACGACGACGACGACAGCGACGACAACGACGACGACGACGATGATGATGATGATGATGATCATGATCATGACGACGACGACTACGACGACAATGATTACGATGATAAAGATGGTGACAATAATGATGATGACAATGATGATGACAGTGATGATGACAATGATGATGACAATGCTAGTGATAGGGCTAACGACGAAAGCGACGACGATAGTGATGGTTATGATGATGACGACGACGATGTTGACGTGTCGTATCAATGGGGACATTCGTCTTTAAGATGACCCGAAGGCGGCGGTGTATGACACTGACCTTGTGCCCTTTGGCATGCTGTGGTCAGATAAAATAGATCACGGAGTTTACCGCGACAAACTGGGCTTGCCGTGTCAATTATTCGTGGCTCATACGTGACGGTCCAAACTTACGGCCCTCGTGACTACGCGGTGCCCACATCACGAAGACGTATATCTGAGTCAATAGTAACACTAGTGTGAGCTGCTGTTCCATCTGCTGAGTGCCCAGTCACAATCAGCAAGCGTGCCCTCGTCTTTGTCGCTCGATCGATCGGCGCATTTTGATGTGTTGAAGGCGAATATTCATGGGACGTTCGTTTTTTCTCGGTAGAAGTTAATTCCCGTATGACTTTCTTCCAGTATGTCTTCACATTCAAGCAGAATGATCTGTATTGAATTTGAATGAAAATCGTGTGATCTGGGTGCCCGGGAGGGATAGGTGGGGGAATAGAGCTGTATGGTGGTGTTTTGTTTGTTTGTTTGTTTTTGTTTGTTTGTTTTTGGGGGTTTATTTTGCTTGTTTGTTTGGTTAGTTTAGGGGGGGGGGGGTATTCAGTTTTGTTTATTTTTGTTGTTGCTGTTGTTGTTTTATTTGCTTTGTTGTTTTGTTCCTGTTGTTGTTTGTTGTTGTTGTTGTTTCGTTGTTGTTGTTGTTATTGTAGTTGTTGTTGTTGTTGTTTGTTTGTTTGTTTGATTTTGTTTTGTTTTGTTTTTTGTTTGTATTTGTGTCTATTTGTTTTGTTTTGGTTTGGTTTGGCTTGTTTTTTATGTTGTTGTTGTTGTTGTTGTTGTTGTTGTTGTGTTGTTGTTGTTGTTGCTGCTGCTGCTGCTGCTGCTGCTGCTGCTGTTGTTGTTGTTGTGTTGGAGGGAGGGGCGGCGCAGGGTAGTAGATCTGGCGGATTTGCAAGAATACAACCCGCAGTTTCCGATATTTTAGCAGATAGGGGAGGGGCTATCCGTCTGGTGGGCACGTGTGTCTCAGTCTCGTGTGACCTGACCATGGCCCGTCCTCAATAGTGCTACGTGATGTTCCTGGCCTGTCTGTGTCGTTCACTCTCCAGCTCCCTGGCCTCCGAGTCGTCTCTTTACGCGTGTGATAACAATACTTATTATCACCAGGTTTCGTAACTCTTCAAGTTGGTCAGCATCACGAGTACATTTTCGAGTACGGGCAGGCACGTACACGTACCCCGCATAACAACCCACTCCTAACGCTTGGCATCCGTCACGTATCAAGATACGTGATTTCTGTCGTCAAGAGAAGATTGGTTGTTGGTCGTTTGAGGGTTTGAGTGTTTTATGAGTGTTTTTGAGGGTTTGAGGTCTTTCGCTTTCCACGATT
>JACVVK020000024.1:2582500-2620000 GCA_018292915.2 Batillaria attramentaria
ACAACTAATACTTCTTCCGTGAAAGTTCCAAAGCTGAACGTTGCTTACAGTAAACCTGTTAATAGTCAACACATAATACAACCCCACTGTACCGGCGTGATTTCCAGGCGTACACCATGCTATAGAAATAATGTTCATACCAAAAGAAAGCTTATGTTCTGCACTTTTCAGAGATAACAAAAAACTCCATATGCCTCAAATCACCCTTTGTCCCCCTTGTGGGGGAGCCGGGGTGGTCGAATGGTAGAGCATTGGACTTCTAATGCTCGGGTCGTGAGTTCGATCCCGGCTAGGGCCAAATATTTGTGCTGGCTTTTTCATCGTTGCCCCGTCTTTGATATCACCCTATGTGCTGGAAAAGGACGTTAAACCCCCAAACACCCACCCATTCTCCCCCTTGTGTAGGAGCCAGTCACATATGTAAAATGCTTCCCGTACTTATTTGTATTCTATTTTCAAATTCAAATTTAAAAATACTTTATTATCTGTTCTAAAAAATAGATTTAAAACAGAAAATTGTCTTCAGACACATGCATTCGCTCCCCTCCTTCTACTAAGATCATAATATAAAATAAGTCTCACACACACACACACACACACACACACACACACACACACACACACACGCACACGCACACACAAGGATATAATACAAAATAAAAGAGAGACTAAAAACATAAAGTATACACGCACTCAGAATGTGGCTGATGTCAATAGTTCGATCTACTGGAAAGTCTCTCTCGTCTCTTGGTTTTTGTTTTGCCTTTTTTTAGCAAGATATTCGCAAACTTTGATATTCCTTCATTTACCATGAAAAGCGTCAGTGGCGGTGTGCCATTTCCGTGTTTGTGGGACAAAACTTTCCCGGTATGAAGACAGTGATAAAATACTGATGGGGAAAGTAGCCAGACCGTGGTACGCGTGCACGAAATTTTCAAGTTTTCGGGCAATTCCAAAATATCTGCTCGAACTGCCTTGTCCGTTACACACTTCTCTCAATTTCCCGGCTTTACCAAAATAATCATGTGGTCTAAACAATGTATGCCTTTCCGTGCAAGTATTTTTCGAAGGACACCGTAATACTGCAGTATTTCAACGTGTGAAGCAGATATTGCGGAAATGACGTGGCACAGCTTTTGAAATCGCCCTTTCAGATGAAAATATGAAAGTCTCGATACGTATGACAAGGGTGGGTGGGTGGGTGTTTTTGGGGTTTAACGTCCTTTTCCACAGCATACGCGTGATATCAAAGACGGGGCAACGATGAAAAAGCCAGCACAAAATATCTGGCCCCAGCCGGCACACGAACTCACGACCCGAGCATTAGAAGTCCAACGCTCTACCATTCGGCCACACCGGCTCCCCATACGTATGACAGACTTACAACAGCGTGTGGGAAACTTTTCATCGAATGCACTGACTGCGGGCATCAGAATCAGTCACTAGGGTCACAGTACAGCATCTGAGACCATTGTGGTGATTCTGGTCAGCGTATAAGTTGTTCTAGATGTTATACCGCGTACTGAGCAGTCGACGTTATTTGGCTGCAGACTGAGGACCAGCTAGACGACGCTAATTGTCATTGCTATGGCTATGTCACTGCTTTTCACCTGCACATGCATCACTAGATTTTACTTAGTGCCAAGTATCTACAGTCACCCTTCATCAATATGAATAACGTTCTCTTATCTGTGTATGGTACGTGTACAAATTACTCATCGTCATTTTTGCCCACTCATAGAAATTTTCACATTATTTCCGTTTCCGTTTATGCTTAGATGCGTGCGAATAATACATACGTGATGTTGTTTGTGTAGGGGTGATAGGGTATGGTGTGTGTGTGTGTGTGTGTGTGTGTGTGTGTGTGTGTGTGTGTGTGTGTGTGTGTGTGTGTGTGTGTGTGTGTGTGTGTGTGTGTGTGTGTGTGTGTGTGTGCTGTCCTTTTTTAAAAAAAAAAATTACAGCAGTATTAGCTTATGTAGTGTAGCAACGGCCAGTTTTAAAATTGGTATGAATATGCCTGTAACTTCTACCGTTGTAAAATAAAAGTTCTTGTTCTTGTTCTTGTAATTGGTGGCTATTGTAAAGAGCTTTGTGTCATCCTAGTCTGTTCAGGAATGGACCTTAGGCTCACAGAAAATCGTATTTCTCTAATATTAGAAGCCACAAAGTCACGAAAACGGTTGCAACTGCTAAATGAAACATCCTTCTATCTGGCAAACAGCCTTAAGAGCTTCGAAAGCAAGTTTTTCATCTCAGTGACGTTACAGAGTGTGTGACGTCATTACACGTTAGTGTATATAAGAGTCTTTAATCTAATAGGGGGAAGAATAATTCCGCAAAATTCAGGAGAAGTCCCATTACAGTTGTTTTGTTCACAGTACGTAAGACTGCAGACTAGAGTATCAGTCCATTTCACGGAAAATTACACAGCAACAGATGTATGCAGATTACAGTCTGATATCGGTATTAAGTGAAGAGACTGTCTAATATCCGGCGATGTGAAACAGTAGGCGGTGTTCTTCTCCAGTGCATGTGACGCCGAGTTCAATACATTCCATAGCTAACAGTAACATGTGCGGTGTAGTGGGTTCATTACATTTCGTACTGCGCACGAGTATCGCACGTTTTTGACTATTTTTCGGTTTTGGTCCTTAGTTTGCACCCTCAGTGTACGGCCTGTAAGGGTCCTTCTTTAAGAGCGTAGGTAGTTTTACAGCCACGATGTACGGCCCGCAAAGGGTCCTTCTTTAAAAGCATGGGTAGTTTTACACCCACGATGTAGTGCCCGCAAAGGGTCCTTCTTTAAAAGCATGAGTAGTTTTACACCCACGATGTACTGCCCGCAAAGGGTCCTTCTTTAAAATGCGCGGCGTTAAGTCCTAACTAACCAACTGTCCTTCTTTAAAAGCATGGGTAGTTTTACAGCCACGATGTACTGCCCGCAAAGGGTCCTTCTTTAAAAGCATGGGTAGTTTTACACCCACGATGTACGGCCCGCAAAGGGTCCCTTTTTTAAAAAGCCTGGGTAGTTTTACACCCACGATGTACGGCCCGCAAAGGTCTTTCTTTAAAAGTATGGGTAGTTTTACACCCACGATGTACGGCCCGCAAAGGTCTTTCTTTAAAAGTATGGGTAGTCTTACACCCACGATGTACGGCCCGCATGAGTCCTTCTTTAAAAGCATGGGTAGTTTTGCACCCACGATGTACGGGCCCGCAAGCATGGGCAGTTTTTTTTTTTAATTTACTTTTTAGTTTACGATCAAAATCACACACGTTTTTGTGAGCACCTCCCCAGTACCCTTACTGACAGAGTCATAAGTTTCGTGGATCCGGCATGAAAACTGACTAATGCACGAACGTGAGAATGAACGTGTAGGGTGCAAATCCACCCACGATGTACGGCAAAGGTTAATATTTAACCTCTTTTGATCACAGCAAAGATGGGGGAATCACTGCAAAAAGCCTGTTGAAGTTTTGACTCTGCCGGGGTTCGAACCCTCGACCTTCCGATCGCGAAATATATTAATAATAAACGTTCAACAACCGGTTGAGTCATCCCAACACGCAGGAAGGGGGAAGAAAGTGGAGAGGAACGACACAGGAGAGTTTGGGAAGAAGTGGGACTGGTTTGTTGTTCACTGATTACAATCAGCTAAGTTAGAAAAGCGAATTTTAAATGGGGCATGACTATGAACTCGTCACTTCCCGATTCATCGTTCTACCTTGACATCTTCCCCTTTTCACACTCAGTGACTTGAGTCATGAATACTAACCTATTTTTAAAGCTGTTTTCAAACCAGTAAAATGCGATACGAAAAGGCCGCAATTAGCAAACTAATGCCTCTGTTTGATGGCTTTATTCATATGTATGCATCACATTACGGATGGTTTGGAAAAGATATCTGACGCCGAAAGCGTTTTCGTGATGGTAACCCCCCTTACACCCCTCCCCCATCTGCCTTCCCACCTCCCCTCCCCCCCTCCACCCCCCTCCTCACCCCCCCCCCCCCACACACACACACACATAAACTAGTGTCCAAAAGAAACGATACCAAACTGTTGTCAGAATGTTTTTGTGCAAAGTGATCCCCGAGGCCTAAAAACATAGGTTTACGTATCCCACGTCCCAAATACAGCGTCTGCGCTCGGGAATACCGGAAACATTTGATAATGAAATATACCACTCTGAAATTTCTGTATTGTTCTGCTTTTATTGTATGTCCTTGCCAACCCTTTGTATCGTTTCTTTTGGACACTAGTTTACTATCGGCAATTATTACGCATTTTGTGCCTCAGGTTTAAGCTGTTGGCACTTAACTGTGAACTGTCGGTAAACTCAGTTGATGAATGATGATCAGTATCCAACGAATCAGGAAGGCCAGGCGGTGCAGTATTGGGGCGATCCCAGAAAATCACGTCCCTTCTGATGCACAGCACGGGGGTTATGGACAGCACGCGGGAGACCTCACGGCTGAGGTAGATTTGTCGGGCTCGCCGCAGCAACAACAACAAAATACCGAGAAAATGCTACAGTAAATACAAGCGGTAGAACAATCGCACAAAATTCAGTTGTTATCTTCCTGAAAACTCTTGGCCGTCCTCCACCCCAAAACCTCTCGGACATTGAAAACCGGAAAATAGGCCAAGCGCCTGTACCCGAGAAAGTCACAGTGTGTCCGTTCTAGCAAACAATGCCTCCTTTGTATCTTTGGGTTCTGAGAACGCTGTTTCCTGGCAAACGGGACACTTGATTGGAAGAAGAAGAAGAAGAATATGATATTCCTGTATAGCGCTGTGTCCCCCCGAAAGTGGGCTCAAGGCACTTCCCAATTACGGTCTAAGCTGATAAATCAAAAGTACACAGCACGTACTGGCAACACACACACACACACACACACACACACACACACACACACACACACACACTGTCACACACACACACACACACACACACACACACACACACCTGCCATCCGGCCACCAGCAGGGGGGCTCAGAACGGCTGAAGATCTATATGGTAAACTAGTCACTGATGGGGCAGTCTGAACAGGAAGTGGGGGTTTTTCAGTTTGGCTTTAAAATCAAGCAATTGATGTCACCCATTGGAGGCTCGCTACACCTATACAGCCAACCCTGAAAAAAACCACCAACAAAAAACTTTGAAGTTAAACGCAACTGTACTCTGTCTTAAAGGTCTGCAATATTCACAAACCGACAGCCGGATAGCCGAGCTTGTATAGAGTTTGGACTTTTGCTCGGGTTGTGACCTCGAATTCTGGCGCGGGCCAGATGTTTGTGTTGGCATTTTCCTCGTTGCCCCGTCTTTGATATCACCTGTTTGTAGCGGAGAAAGACACTGAACCCTCAAACTACCAAAAAATCAACTCTTTTTTTTTTGTTGGGGGGGGGGAGGGAGGTAGGGGAGGGTATAACTCTTAACAGCCCGAGCCCGACAACCCTCTGCCCACTATATGATAAGACTGGTTAAAAAGAACAAGCCACTGCACACCAGTAGGATCCACTTCAAGCCACTATTACGCAAGGCGTGGGCCTTCCAGCTAGGTCCGAGACAGATTGTATAATAGTGGCTTGAAGTGGATCTTTATGATCAGAAGATTTCAAGTCAAATAGTTGCGATTTTTGCATGGGCAGTTTTAAGAGATAGGCTCTGTACGCTTTGAGCTGTCACCGTTACAGAGTTTTTCAGCGTCTCTGACTCCCCAGGACTGAAAGGCCGAGCGGAGCTTGAATTTACCTCTGTGCAAGTCTTCTCATGCAGCATACTGACTACAACCCGGCGCACGCGGTGATATGTCTCACATTTTGCGGGGGTTTGTGTGTGTGTGTGTGTGTGTGTGTGTGTGTGTGTGTGTGTGTGTGTGTGTGTGTGTGTGTGTGTGTCAATGCAGACCTTTAAGGTCGCGTCACACAGGTTAGCTTGTTACTGTCAATAAACCCCAAGGCCAGGTGGTGTCAGATACGCGCGTGCTGGTATTCAATGCTGTGCGGTCCGCTCAGTCGTCTCTAACACGTACGTTGCAAGTTGTGCAGATTTTTTTTTCTCCTCTCGCTCTCTCTCTCGCTCTCTCTCTCTCCCTTTTTGAAACGCCGGGTCAAACGTGGCTCAAACAACTAGGACAGGTCATCCCGACCCATCCAATACTTAGGAAGGAAACCGCCAAGCCGCGCCAAACTTTGTGCCAGTTTATGTCGGATTTTCCTTGTGTGTGAATAATGTAAAAAAAAAAAAAAAAAAAGTATTCTCTCCTGTTAGTGGAATGCCATCGAGCTATTTTAATCCTGGTCAGTTGAGGTCTCGGTCGTGAACTAAAACTGAATGGCCCAAACTGAAACGTCGACACTGCATTTTCTGTGCATCAGTTCTGGGTCTGATTGCCGGAGAAGCGTCGCCTGACTCAGCATTTCTATCTCCGTTACTAAACTTCGCCAGTTTACTACTACTAGTGTGTTGAACTTGTGTGTCGTGACTAAGGGCGGTGAGTGGGTGGGTGGGTGTTTGGGAATTTCACGTCCTTTTCCACGAAGGATGGTGATATCAAAGGCCCGCCGCGGGGCATTGAGAAAACGGCCAGCACAAATATTTGGCCCCAGCCTGGATTCGAACTATTGTGAGTTAGCTGCACTTGCACTGAGCCGTTGAAGGACCATCAAGGAACACACACACACACACACACACACACCACACACACACACAGAGAGAGAGAGAGAGAGAGAGAGAGAGAGAGAGAGAGAGCGGAATACCTGTTGTCTCAGATAAAAAAAAAATTAATAAAACCCAGTTGGTTGCACGTGAAAAACGGTCTCAACAAACTAAGTCAAGTGAAGTGCTCGATCATTATATTTTACTCTCTCTCTCTCTCTCTCTCTCACACCACACACACAACACACACACACACACACACATCGCCCACACACACAGTCTCTCTCTCTCCTACACAACTCTAGTGCGTGCCGGCTGACTTGTGTCAATCAGCATTGGACTTTATGTCTACTTTCCCACGATCATGCAACGGCTGACGTGAGGTTAAAAAAAGAAATCTATGATTTATAATTCATTGTGCCTCGGCATTTGAGCTTGTTTCGATTACCGGTAGGCACATTTAGACGTAGATGATTATATAAGCCATGGAATTTTCTTTCCTTGGGATGACACCATCATCATTATGTAGATGTTTCCACAGCGTGGTGTAGAACATCTTCAGAAAGTGCTTTGTGTGTCAGTTCACGCCTATGCCCCCCCCCCTCCCCACCCTCGTCCCTCCAACCCCCATCTCCACCCCTCCCGGCGTTACTCCGAAAGGAAGGTACACGTGGAATCTGTGACTGTTTTGAGGAAAGGGGGAAAAGATTGCGTGTTTTCAAAAAAATGAAAGGGGGAAAAACAGCGTGTTTGTTGAGTCTCGTTTAGGGGAAATTTGTCCCGTTTCTAGCGAGACCTGTGAGATAAGCGGAGTTTTAAACAGCTCATTCACCAAGTGGAAGTGTGTTCAGATTGCTGCGCCGCTGCGAGTTACAGCGACAAGCGATATAGAGAGCGGCTTGCAACATCAACATGTGCTGCGGTCATTGACTTTTTGTTGTTGTTGTTGTTGTTGTTGTTTGCCATTGCCGCACTGTAACAGCTCAGTTGTATAGTCTGCCAGTCACTGAGTCAGTCCTCGTGCCCGCGCTTTGTGATATGAATGATGTAACAGGGCCCCACGGCGGAAAACTCTCCGAAGGTCGCCAATGCGAAAGTCGGGCATGTTTGACAATGATAAGCCGCAGTCGGTTAGACGGTGGGTTACGCTACTCCCTTCCCCTCCACCCTCCCCCCTCTCTCCCCCCCCCCCCTCCCCCTCTCAGCTCTCGTCTCCCTTATTCCCTCAAACGCTTTTCACTGACAAATGCACGGTGTGCGCTTCTTTAGTTGTCGAGTGTGTTAGCTGTCAAGTTTTGTTCTGCTCAGTCAGTGCCGCGACCGTGACTCTTGCGGCAATGTCATTGATACCAGGTTCGTTCAAGTCGGCTCCATTTCAGTTTGTTTTCATAAAACTGATGTGTGAATCACTGACTGATGCATACGTGATTGCCATAGTGCAGGACCGCCCAGTGCAGTCGCTATAGGTCTTTGGTTCAGTTCGATAATCAGTTGTCAGAGTGATTCCAGTCTAGGTTAGTTCGTGAATGAGCAGCACATGATTTCATTTTTTAGTGTGTTGACTGGCCACACCTAATCACCAAGTGACATGAACTGATCAGTGATGCGGCGTAATTGTGCAGGACCGCTTTAAGAGTGAGTGTCACTGAGAGAATGCGGAATTCAGTTTTCAAGGAATTCACCAGCGGTCATCTCAGGAACTCCGGATGTCCCTTCACGATACTGGCAGCCACTCACTCAGTGAAGTGACAATATGTTGAAGGGTGTGATCTTTTTCTGATGACTGTAACTCTCACTTCCGCGAGTTTTCCGGAGAAAACTTTCTTTGCAAGTGGCCCGCATTTGAGGAAACGAAACTATTTCGGCAGTCTCGCTGCACCGACCACAGTTTTCGGGCGGATGTGATTAAGTTGCCTATTACCCCCACCCCTCCCCTCTCTCCTTTCCCCCCTCCCTTCGGTCTTCCGCCCCCAAGCCACTCGTGCTCCTGTCCCCATTACGTCGCCTCCACCCTTGCCTGGGGGTGCAACCCTCCAGGGTCGGGGGGCCCGGGTTCTGGGACCGTATCACTACGTCATGTAATGCCGTCCTCACGCGCCTCGTGTCCTCAGTCGGGTCATGTCCCCGGGAGAGGTCAGGTGTCAAAGGGAGCCCAGCCTGGATCAGACATGTCCAAGGGACGAGCCCCCCCGCAGCACGTGTCCGTCAAAACACAGTGGTGAGTAATATCACTAGCGCCTCTCCCTGCGGCCGGCGTCACATACGTTACGCTCTCGAGTTTACACTGCTATAGTATGTGTACGGTATAGGGGGGACAGGGCTGTGCAGTGTGCTGTTCATTCATTCACTCTTCACTCGCTTCGCTTCTTTGGGGCCGTCAGTGGTTCCCGCTGTAATGACAGGGGCCGTCGTCATGTGCGCAAGTTAGCGCGCCATTTCCTGGCCGACCCCATGCCGGCGTGGCACGGAATTTGGCCGGTGCAACTGACTGAGCTAATTTTGCCCATGAATGAAGGCAATGTATACATGTATGAATGAAACAAAGTTCAGAATGATCAGCGGGCCAAGCGGCGGCCTTCCGAACAAACTGATTATTAGTCCAACTGTATCCGGGCTGAGGCGGTCTTACCGTGGTCGTCCCGGCAGCCGGAAACTGACGGATCCCCGCGAATTAAGTTACATAGTAATTATTTAAAGGCGCCAATTCTACCAATTTATGCTCACAGATCGTTCTGAGCTGTTTGTGTTGCACATGTATCTGTCATCACACCACTCAGACACCTCAGTGGACAGTGACAACGTCTGTACTGCTGGCCGCCGGCACTGAGCCAACAGAAGCGTACTTGGTCGATTTCGAGGCGACTGACTAAGCCTTCCGGTTGTGTACCAACACTGAGTCGTAGAATTTGAATGTTCGACTACTCGTGCAAAGTGTAAACAACATTGTCTAGTATCGCATTAAGAGCTGTACTAATCATCAAGATAGAGTATTTCGAGCCGCGTACAGGCGCGCAAATGACTCGGGGCGACACTGTTCTAAAACGTAAGTTGCTTTAGCAAAGATGGAAGCAGTTAACCGTTTAATGGACTAACATTGAATTTGACTGGCATTGTATAAATGAAACAAAGTTCAGATCAGCAGGCCAGCCTCTACAACAACTCCAGCTGTATCGGCCCAAACTTTCCGTCGCTCAGTTATATAATAATTGCCGTTTTCTGATGACATTGAACTTGACTGGCCCGGCTGAGAAATCACTGATAGGGTAGACGGTCGAGTTAAAGGGGACTTTGCCCTTTCTAAGACTGGAACGTAATATTCTGGGTTTAATCAGTTATGCTGCGTGACTGTTAGTGACAGAGTGTACAGGTTGCCTACCCCTTCAAGCAGCGTTACTGAACTGAAGAGACCGAACCCGGGAGACGCAAAATTCTCCCCCCTTGCCAGTTTTTTGGCGACTGATATGAGTGATTTTTGTTGACGGATTGGAGTATTGCACTGACTCAGTTGGGCGGTGGTGGGTCCACAGAAGACTGGTACATGTATCTTCGTCCGGGCAAATCGGGTCCCCGAAGCTGCCATTGAGCCTGAGGTCAGAAACAAATCACACCCGGTTCAGTAGCTCTGCGGCTCTGAGCTGATGCAACCTGTACTGGTAGAAACACTAGCTAGGTATGACGAACAGGCGCTTGCATGAGACGGCCATATGATGATTCACTTTTGGAAACCACAAATAAAGAAAATAAAAAAAAAAACTTCAAACAGACGACCGAACCGTGAAGATGATGATGAGTCCAAATCTTCTTGTCAGGTTTGGTTCGTCGGGGTAGGGTGCTCACTGTATCTCAGCGGGATACAAAGTGCCGTGGTTATCCCCCTGTCTCCCCCTGCTAGTGGAGAACGTGGCCGTTTCCTCTTCCATTCACAGATTTTCAGCCTGCACAGTTTGCTGGCAGTGTGTGTGTTTTGGAAACGTGAAACCACTGGCTGGTGCGGGAACGAGGTGTCATGAAAATCTGGGACAGGAAATGTAGGCGAGCACGGCAGGAATGGAAGCCGCGCTGGTATGACGATGAAGATGTTTCGAAACTGGAACAGTCCGGCTGCCAGCCTGTGCGGCAATTTGAGGGTGGTGGTTCTAGATCAACATGCACGCCGGTCAGAGTCACCACATTCGTTCAGTTCATAATTATGCTCTATTGTGACCGAGGTGGCTGATTCTGATGTACAGAGTCAGCTAGCGCATTCGGCGATGACAAATTTTTCACACGCTGTTGTTAGTCTGTCATACGTATTGAGACTTTAAAAGTCGACCGCTGTCAGACGTAGCTGGCATATGTACTCAGCGATTGTCAGGTTTTTCCTAATGCAAGCTGCTGCCGACTAACAGAGCACGACGATCATAATCATCAGCAAGTCAATGTAGCAGAAAGCAACGTACAGCAAGTTAAAGATCTAAGCTCCCAACAAAAAGCTTTCCGAAGTCAGTGTGAAAAAATTTTACAGTGTCGACCGTGCAAGCACAGTCAACTCTGTCACAGGTGCAGGGTTTTCAGCGTCCCTGAACCCCCAATAAAAGCCAAGGGCAGCCCGATTTCACAGCTCAGTTTGCGTTTTGACACTGAGCGAGAAAGATCGTGCAGCACTCAACATCCGCTAGACACTGTAGCGATGTGTCTCAAGCCAAATAATGTCACGGCAAACGCGTGCTCTGGTTTTATAAAGGTCCCCGAAGCGCTGAAAACTCAACTGTGACAGAGCTGCCTGGATTATGCACAGTCGAAGGAGTCGCAGTTTAAAAACAAAACAAAAACCACAATGTTTGCGGCTTTTTGCTGAGATTGCAGACCTTTAAGGCCGTGTGCAGCTTATCTGTTTGAGAGGTAAAGTACAAAGCTATCAGTTGCACAATCACAGGGGGGGGGGGGGGGGGGGGGGGGGTGGACCTTTTCCCGTTGATACGCCGTTTCCGTCAAAATTTCGACGAGAATTCCCGTTATTTTTAACTTGAGCTTATACACGTCTTTAAATTGTAGTAACGTATTAGTACAAGTGGGTTACTGGTAGGTAAATGGCCTCGTTCAATCGTTCTAACCGACAACTGAAAATCCAAAGCGTTTTTCCTGTGCCATGGCGTTTTGAATTTGGGGGGGGGGGGGGGGGGGAACCGCGCGGGAACCTGTTGGTCGACGTTGCAATGATTTGGAGCGGTATAGCACCAGAAAAACACCCGTCCATTTTGTTTCGCCCCCGTGACAATATGGATCAAGAAAAAGCTAGAACAGGTGGTTTGTGGTTTGGCGGTATTTTTCGACCGGTATATTCGGTCTGCTGAGCTCAAAATTGACTTCGTCTGTACGCGTGTACTGTAAGTTTGACTTGGTGTATATACTGCAGTTTGCTTACGCGCCCTTTGAATTGAGTGATGGATGTTTTGGGTTTGTTAAAGAAGCTCTCGTGTGTGTGTGTGTGTGTGTGCGTGCGTGCGTGCGTGCGTGCGTGTGTGTGTGTGGTGTGTGTGTGTGTGCGTGCGTGCGTGCGTGCGTGCGTGTGTGTGTGTGTGCGTGTGTGTGCGTGTGTGTGTGTGTGTTTGTGTGTGTGTTTTTTTTTTGTTTGTTTCTTGTTGTTTTGGGGGTGTTGCTTTTTTTTTTTTGTTTTTTTTGGGGGGGGGGGGTGTTTGTTTGGGAGCAGCCCGAATTTTCCAATAATGGGGTAATATTAACAGATGTATACCTAGCATCAACCCCCGCAAACAGGGCGTTAATAACCGTAATAACCGGAAGGTTCTGCCTCTAGTTCACAACTGAACGGGAAGCACCGGGATGGCCCGATGGTACAGCGTTGGACTTGCAATGCTCGGGTCGCGAGTTGGAACCCCGGTTGGGGAGCCAAATAATTATTTGTACTGGCTTTGGCTTTAGTCGTTGCTTCGTCTTTGGCGTCACCCGTGTGTGGTGGAAAAGGACGTTAAACCTCCAAAAACCCACGCTCACACACACCCTCACAACTGAAGCTCAGCTCCCATGGGGGTAGAGGACGAGACAACGTTGAAGCTCAGAGCTTGCACAGCCTCCCATCAAAGTGCAAACTGCATTAGTTCAGCCCACGGGCCAGACTATACACCCTGACAGGCACTGTCTGCAGAGGTGGGCGTGTCCTCCTGTGGGTGTCCTCACCACTTTGCGACTACCGCATGGGATGCGCAGTTTCCCGCGCTAGCTCATTGGTATATAATGGTTTCACGTGAAACTTACTTTACACGAGTCACTTAATTGCGACTACCTCAGGAGATGCGCAGTTCCCGCGATAGCTCATTGGTATATGCGTTTCACCTGCGTGATAACTGAAACTTCCCGCTGATTCTGTTTGTGAAACTTACCTTTCACGAGCCACTTAATCAAGTTGCGACTACCGTAGGTGATGCGCAGTTGCCGCGCTAGCTCATTGGTACATGCGTTTCACCTGCGTGATAACTGAAACTTCCCGCTGATTCTGTTTGTGAAACTTACCTTTCACGAGCCACTTAATCAAGTTGCGGCTACCGTAGGTGATGCGCAGTTGCCGCGCTAGCTCATTGGTATATGCGTTGCACCTGCGTGTTCACTGAAATTTCTCGCGAATTCTGTTTGTGAAACTTAGCCCACACGAGCCTCCTGGTGACAAGAAAATGAATTATGCCAAGCTATTTGCAACGATTGAATAATACAATAATACATTGATTTTTACGATTTTTCGAGCTATGTGCCCGATGGCAGTAAAGGTTTATGCAATATCATGTATGAAGGCCGGAGGGCGATTTTTTTCCGTTGGTTCCACTTGAATGCGCTTTTTTTCGAGGAGTGTTTAGATGCATATCAAATGGGAATAATTTCTGTCCAGACAGCGCGTATGCTTCACATGGATCAACTGCTGCTGTATCGGCAACAGTGTGGGTACCGTTTCATTGTTTGCCTCATACGCAACAACTAACCGCAAGTCTTATTTAATAGGCTAGAGAATAACAGATGCCGGTATTTACTGGGCTAATGGCGGAAGCACACGAAACATTTTCTTTCAAGAAGCTTATTTCAAGTGAAAAACACAGGCACTTGTGGATATCAGACATATTAATTTGCAAAACAAACTGGACTGCATTGTGTATACAGTTGGATTTCATTTCATTTCATTTCACGATCGTCATCATCTGAATTCATGTTTTTCTGCTTATTGATCATCTGAATTTGTTTCTCTAAAAATACACTGCTGAGTGAATTCAGTTTTGAATGAATGTGCCGACATATGTCACGCTTGAGAAAATTTTGTGCGTATGTGTCTTTATCGCCAAGGCCATTAAAAAGGGCCAGTTGCTGAAGAATCCATACAAAACTAAACATCCACAAACTCTAGAGTTAAACACACACACACACACACACACACACACACACACACACACACAGAGAGAGACCAAAGAGAGACAGACAGACAGACAGACAGACAGACAGAGACAGCTCAGAGAAGTAAACGCCTCACGTCTTTTGTCCACCACAAAAGGTGATTTTTAAAGACGGGAGTCCTAGAATAGGTCAATACAAATTTAAGTTCTCACCCACCACACCCATACCCCAATCCCCCTGCCTCGTAAATCCAAGTATGTCTGATGTGCACTTACTCCTGGGGTATTAGCATGCACACGTTCTGGAGGTCATCATTTCTCCTGTCCTTGTCTTCTCCGTCAGTGGAACTTTTTCTCACGGACGATGGATAGAAGCATTCCTTGGGCGGGCGTTTGCTATAGGGGGGACATGTTGCTGATTTATCATCTCCGTTACCTGTAGTGCCGTCAAAAAACAAGACTAGTCGACTCTCTCTCTCTCTCTCTCTCTCTCTCTCTCCGTTCAGACTTGATATTTGTACATGCGCATGTACACGAGGGCAAGACGTAAACGAGTCTGCACGTGAAATTTGACCCGATTTGTGAAAAAAAAAAATCTCCAACTAAAGTCCTGCCCACCTGCAGGGTACCGACGAACACTTGGCTGTTTCAGCGCCGCGGTGAGTACAAATTTCAACCAGATTGCGGAGTCCACAAGGATTCGATGGCGATATTGCAACCTTACAGAGTCTTTGGGGGAACTCACTGACGCAACAGATTCCGACAGCGTCTGAGCGACATACTTTTTTGAACACCGCTTGGGGAATAGCTCATCCCTTAAAGGTCTACAATCTCAACGAAAAGCCGCAAACATTGCGTTGTTTAAAACTGCAAATCCTGCGACTGTGCATAATGCAGGCAACTCTGTCACAGTTGCAGAGTTTTCAGCGCTTCGGAGACCCTGGGCGTGAGTTTGCGGACGACTTCCTTTTACTTTTGGTCAATGAACGAGACAGATCGCTACAGCGTCTAGCGGGTGTTGTGTGCTGCACGAGAAGACTAGCCACTGCAATCTTTCTCGCTCAATGTCAAAACGCAAACTGGTGTGTGAAACTAGGCTGCCCTTGGTTTTTACAGGGGTTTTAGGGAGGCTGAAAACTCTGTAACTGTGACAGAGCTGACTGTGCATTTCGCGCACTCGGATAGTTTTCACACTGTTTGTGCCTTTTTCTTGAGAATGCAGATCTTTAAAGGCCCCTCTTGCTATACTTCTATGCTCACAAATGGTTCAGAGCTCCTTTGGTAGTGTCTACCATCGTACCACGCACTGACTTACAGACACCTGCACAGTGTCAGCGTTATCACAGGCTGGCACCGAGCCAGTAGAAGACTTCAGGCGACGCGAACATGGAGGAGTTAGCTAGTGTTGCGGGCAATCGCCGCCTGAGAAGAATCTGAAATTTTCGCTCGCACGGCCTGACTGAGACTGAGCCAACACAAGACTTTCGGCGACGCGAGTATTAAAGAGTCAGCCAGTGTCGCGGGCATCTGCTGAGAAAAAGAATTTGAATTTTCCCGTGCACGGCCTGCAGACTGCAGTGTATGCTCATCATTATGAGAGAGTATTTCGAGTGTGCATATGCACTCACAAGCACAACTATTCCAAAGTATATATTAATGGCGTCTGTGAAACCTACTAATAGTTGAATGTGAATGTGAAAGACAGTTAAAGCGTCTGCACCCAGCGTGGCTGAAACAAAAAATGTATAGCTGTCAAACTTACACAAGTCTAATTTATCCGGTTAAAACTTAGGCTCTCGTCAGTGTCTTTCTAGTGGCACAAAGGTCTATTGTTGAAGAGTTAGGAGCGATTAAAACTAATACGTCATTGTTAAAAAGTGTAATCTTCTGCGTTTGGAGATACAAAAACGAACAAAAAGTGATGATCAAGGGACGAAATTCCTGTTTTCGGTCTCAGATCTGATTAGGGGAGCCGGGGTGGTCGAATGGTAGAGCGTTGGACTTCTAATGCTCGGGTCGTGAGTTCGATCCCGGCTGGGGCCAAATATTGTGCTGGCTTTTTCATCGTTGCCCCGTCTTTGTGGTGGAAAAGGACGTTAAACCTTAAATACCCACCCTACCCACTCAGATCTGATTACGACATCGTAATTCTAGCCGTGTATCAATTCTGAAACTTTTTTTTAAAAGTAGATACTTCATATCACATATGAAACTTTGGTAAATAGTTATATCACTTTTGAAACGCACGCAGCCGCTTTAACAACAAGGCCAAATCGCTTTGTCCTCTAGACTCAGTCTACTCAGTAGTTACCGCGAGCTTAATATGAGGACCAACCGCAAACAGCCATCACTATACGTGCAGCAGACTAACTCCCCCCGCCGAGCAGTGACAAGTGGCCCTGATTAAGCATTCAACAACAACACTTTTACGAGCATAATAGATATCACTGTCATCATTGGTACACGTGCCACACGGCCGCCGCTAGGGGGACAAAACTGTCGGCACTGCCGGCTAATTCACCAAGATTAATAGCGCCAGTTTGCGGGCAGCTTATTAACATCACACCTGCCGGGAGAGAGGGGGGACAAGAGAGGGGGGGAGGAGGAGGACGAGCGGGGCGGCCTGACGTTTATGGCAGACGTCGGCGTGTCGCTAGGGGGGACAGGCGGTAGAAGATGGCGTCTGGAACAAGGCCGGCAACTGTGTTGGGGGAGTTGTCGTCCCAAGACTACTGTCCGGGTCGGTTAGCGTCAACTTCAAACTTTTTTTTTTTTTTTTTTGGAAGAGGCTACTGAGGCACAGGGTTCGACCATTCGGGTGCTAGTAACATAGTTTATGTTTTGTATGGAACTTCTGTGGTGGAGTGAAAATTGTTTATTGCAGTCATCCGTGAATTGAAAACGCTTTTTTTTTTTCTCTCCCTAAAATGGTTGCTGAGGCACAGGGGTCGACCATTTTCCTCGTTGCCTCCTCTTTGATATCACTCTTACGCTGTGGCATATGATGTTAATTTTTTTTTTTTTGAGTATTGTGAGTACACTTAGACCCTCCCCCCTCTCTGTCTGTCTGTCTGTCTGTCTCTCTCTCTCTCTCTCTCTCTCTCTCTCTCTCTCGTAGGTCTAATTTATTATATTTACTGCCATTGCAATACCGTTAACATGCACTTGTTCCACCGCTATGCATTATCATAATCGATGCTTGTTCATGCTCAGTAATTGTTTGTTTACTTGGCGCAAATTGTATTGCAATAAACCTATTTAAACCCACTTTATTGTGACTGCGTCCTCCGCCGCCTTATCACTGTGCTGGCGTGGGTCGGATGCCATGAATCTGCAGTAAACTGACTACATGTAAACGAAACTCTCTATCAGGCTTCATTGAAGACACACACTGACACACTGGACATTTTAGTGACTTCATGAAGATGAACGAAGAGGTCAATTTTGACGAGCAAACGTTTAATTGGGCGATGCATGGCTGAACCTTTGATCGAAGTCTCCCCGTCACGGTTGAGTTAAACCCACAACCAACCAATCGGAGTCGGTCCACCTGCCGCGTTAGTCTCGAGACAGTAAGTCCAGCCCTAGTCACTCAACCGTGCCTACTACAAGTCCACAATTCACGGTCATCCAATTTGCTGGAATTTTTGTGTCATGTCCTTATTTGTACAAGCCTAACAAGGATGACGCGGTAAGGCCCCCTGGCTGTCGTTTACATCTTGCAGGAATTCCTTGTACATGCCCAAAATCTGACATAACTTCCACTAACAGTTATGACGTCTGAGAAATTGTCCTTTCACAGACTTCCAGGCATTACCTGACACGGGTGTCCAGAACATTCATTGTTTTCACGCTCGTGACAAATTAGTGTACCGCACACGTAGGTCTGCGGTACTGTCCCTCGGTGGAAACTTGTGTCACCAGGTGAGGGGACAGTAGATTTGAATGTGGCAATGGATGGAAAGTCCTTTCCAGACACGTAGGTCTGCGGTACTGTCCCTCGGTGAAAACTTGTGTCACCAGGTGAGGGGACAACAGGTTTGAATGTGGCAATGGATGGAAAGTCCTTTCCAAGTCAAACGTTCCAGATCCTTTCGATGTATTCGCAATGCATAAGTATTGTATTGTATTGTATTGTATTGTATTGTATTGTATTGTATTGTATTGTATTGTATTGTATTGTCGTGTCGTGTCGTGTCGTGTCGTGTCGTGTCGTAGGGAGCCAAGACAGTCGAACGGTAAAGCGTTGGACTTTCAATTCTCGGGTCATGAGTTCGAATCTCGACTGGGGCCAACCGTTTGTGCTGGCCTTTTTCTCTTTGCTCCTCTTTGATATCACCCGTAACTATGTGGTGGAAAAGGACGTTAAACTCGCAAACGCCCACCCACCCAAACTGTATTGTATTTAAATTGTATTGTTTTGCACCGCCTTGCACTGGCTTCAGTTATACCAAACAATGTATGACCATTGACTGGTCCGTGAACATCATCCGTTACTTGCAAACACTTTGAAATCAGCGGTAATACGAGTTCCAAAAAAAATAAAATAATGGCCGTCTTATCTCTATGAGTGTTTTAAGAAAATCCAGTTTTGACAACGCGGCTAACTCTGAATTTTTGCTACATCGTGTATGCACTTTTTTCTCATCATTCAGGTTGTCGTGCTCGCTGATTTATTTGATTTACATTTCTTTTTAATTGTGTTTTCTTTTGGAAGTGACGCTTGCGTTTCATTAGAAAATAAAATTGCTCCATTTTTGTATGCAAATTCTTTGCCAAGAGAGGAGGCCTGCTCTGAGCTTCCTGACATGAAGTTAGCGTGATTCAGTTAGATTATAAGATTTTTATTTATTTTTTATTTATTTATTTTTTTTACAATGTCCGACTGTGTCTGAACAGGTCCTATGATAATGTCAAACAAAATCTCACAAGAACTCATCCTGTAATGATTATGACTGACATGTGATGATGAAGTCTTGGGGCTAGCATATTTCCGGTATTGCGCGCATGCGCCCTTCGTGAACCTTTGCTGTGACAGCGGAAGACAAGCTCCATCAGGCAGCAGGGACATTCATTGAGAGATTCTTTGTGCTTCATTAGCCATCGAGTTGTCTTCGGCTTGTGCCGGCCTTCGCGCTGACAATATAACCGACAAACTTAACCTCTCTGTTTACCCGGAAGAAGCTCCCGACTAAATTGAGTGACACTCCAGAATGGAGAAGGGCGGGGAAGGGGCGCAACTCTTCCGGAAGCATAGAGCCCCTCGGCCTGTCGGCGGCGGGGAAATTCAGTTAACCCCAGTTGGCACATTTTGCCGGACCTAATTGCTTTTAGCGGCCGATAACTATTGATGACACACAGTGATTCAATAAGGACGGGGCCAAGATCCTCCGCGTCCAATTTTTACACCCAGTCGCCTCCCTTGGGCGGCAGGGGGAGCCCCAGACCAATCTGCCTCTTTGTGGGAGGAATCGGTTTATCAACATACAAACTATCTGAATAATCGGATTACTCAATTATTGAAATTGAGTGGAAATAAATTAGGGACTTGTAAGAAACATACTAATTGAATCTCGCCGCCCATAATGAAGAGGGCCCTCACCGTTCCCATCCTTTCCCTCGAACGGAGAGGATTCTGGGTAGGATGGAGGAGACTGCGGCAAAGATTGCTGTCATTTACTTGCGCTAATGTCCTGAATTAATCAGGTGCTGAGGGGTGAAACAGTTTTGAGCAGCCAAATTTTCCTGATATGATCAAATCATCAGACAAAATCAACGCGGTTTGTTACAACGCCCACTGGCTCAGAATGATACGTTTTGCCGAGAAAACTTTGGACAGTAACGTACTGTAAGAGAGGGATGGGCCTTCAGTTGATGATAGACTGGTGAGACTTGAGAGCAGTAGTGAGGGCAGGGGATTTTGCAGGGGACAGAGGAAGGCAAAGGGGTGCTTTGGGGCGGTGGATGGCAGGATTCTCGAGTGCCTGGGTTCTAAATCCCACAATGTCCCTCGTGTGGACTCCGGCCACGATGAACTTGTTTTTTGCCTGCACCGTCAGACATTCCTGGTGAGTTGTTTTTGTGGTTTTTTTTCTTTTTCTTTTTTTTCTTCTTCTTCTTTTTTCAGGGACTCAGCAGCTTCTTTGGTGCTGCCGTCAATGTCGGGATCGATTTACTCTCATGAACGCAGACTGTTCGCCATGACACACATTTTTTTTCGCTGCAAGTTAGAAATTCGTAAGCTGTGTTATAATTTGCATTGTCCCGGGAGTTTTCTTGCTTCTTTGGTGCTGCCATCAATGTCAGGATATGGGATCGATTCAATATCACGAACGCAGACTGGTGTCCATGACAGAGATTTGTTTCTCTGCAAGTTAGGAATTCGTAAGTTGCGTTATAATTTGCATTGTCCTGGGATTTTTGCAGCTTCTCTGGTGCTGCCATCAGTTTCAGGATCGATTCATTCTTTTGAACGCAGACCGGTGTCCATGACACATAGGCCGTGGGCCAGAGGCCTCTAAAAGGCCTAGTTTTTGAGTTTTTTTCAAATTTGTGCAAATCACTAAATTTTAAGTGTACCTAAATGTAAATTTCACGCTGATTTCAAATCTGAAGAGATCCCAAACGTAAGTATGCGCACTACTTCAGAAAATGAGGTACAAGTCTGTGATGACCCTTCATAAGAAGTATCAATACTGTGATGTTTTGTGGCTGCAAATGATGCACTATTCCATTCAAAACAATCTGTCTTGTCCCTTTTGCCTATGACAATATAAACTATACATGATTAGTAAACAAATTTGGCAGTTAAGGTTACTTGCAGGTAGGAAAAATATAAGAGAGATAATAAGAAGATAAGAACTTTATTAATCCCCTCAGGAAAATTTATCGTGTACAGCTCTTGATCACATAATACACAGTACAACTATTATGACACAAGAACAAAATCTCCATGAAGAAATCAGCCATGCACCCACACGCGCGTCCACCCATCACTATATATATGCACCCACACACTTAAGTGACTTATCCATAGTCATAGCATACACTCTTCTCATGCATACCGCCATGCCACACACCACAAAGTGAAATAACCTGCACACATAATACATACTACATAGTGAAGCTATGTATTATAATTACATTATTAAAAACAAATCTACAATTCAGGGGATACTACTATAGTTCATCATAGGTACTGATCTACTGGTGTACGCCTATGTAATTTACACCATGCATCCACGCACTCTTCACTCATACACCCATCAAATACACTCCTGGCAGAAATACTGTTATGAATTTCATGATTAAGAAGAAAACTGTAATTCAAAATAATTCAGTCCATCACAAAAACAAAATCTCCACATAAAATCAACCATGCTTTGCACACTTATCTGCTCATCCACATATCACATGCGCACACACACTCAGCCATAGTCGTACACTCCACACCTCCACGCCATACATCACCTGGTGAAATACATTCGGATTTCCAATGCACTAGTCATCTTGCCTCATAATTTCAAACATAATATAAAAAGAACTAAAACTGTTAGAATACTTTGAGAACACAACCACAACAGGGGTTATTTCACTTTAGCAGCACACTGTACAGCAGCAACAGGTAGTGGACGGCACGCTCTGAAAACAGACTAAGACCTACAGTTATCTGATCAAAGCTAAGTTCTAATCATCAATTAAACGCTTTAGTAGCTTCAGGCAAGAAAGATCTCCTATGCCTTTAAGTTTGGCTTGCAGGAGTAATTATTCTCCCACTGAATGTACTTCTCTGGCCCTCGATGAGGCTGAACAGGGGGTGTCACTGTCAGACACTGGACATGACAGAGATGTTTTTTTTCTCAAGTCTCTTATAATAAATTATCACTTCAAGCCTCTTCTGGGGTTTCCCCACCACTGACTCAGCTTTCTTTACAACTTTGTCCACTCTACCCCTGTCCAGTTTTGAGATCTGACTACCCCAACAGACACAGCCCAAGAAGAGGACACTGCCTACAAAAAGTACAATGGACATGTATACATGTGTGTAAAACATGTTCAGAGTTTTCTCACTAGCATCAAAAGAGTGTAATTTCCTCAAGGAGTACAGTCTGGATTGAGATTTCTTTATCACATGATCAGTGTTAGCATTCCAGTTCAGTCTGCTGTCAATAATCACCCCCAGGTATATAATATATAGGTCAACCCTCTGAAATACCTCCCCCTTAATATCTACAGGATCAACATACTTGGCTTTTTTCCCTGAAATCAATGACCATTTCTCTGGTCTTACCAATACTGAGATGTAAAAAATGACACCACTCAACAAAGTTTATTGTAAAGATGGGCAACAAACATCATAATATATTATATTGGGAATGAGGAGATTGAGACGCAGCAGTATGCAATAAAGCTGAAAAAAAAAACAAAAAAACTCCTGACTGAGTACAGTGCCATTAGTATTTAAAACGATAAAGTTGAACAGCATAATGAAACAGTAATGCTCATAATTACTTACAATACAAAGCAGAAAACTGCATGGTCTGTTTTCACGGTCTCTTGGTGTAGCACCTGAATGCCCTGTCTCATCATCTGACTGGTCTGTGAGAATTTAAACTGGTGTTGTCACACTCTCAGATATTGTGGCTTTAATTGTTAATACCTCAGACGTCACTGTCAGAATTTACACTGGCATTGCCTTAGCCCCCAAATGGGGCCAATACTGTGGCTTTACCAGTAATTTCTGTCACCTCAGATATCACTGTCATACTCTGATGTGTCACTGTCACAATCTGAAGCACCATCACACACCTGGCTCTCAGCTTCATCTGCACTGTTAGCTACATGTAAGATGTCTTGTGCAGTGGCAAGAATCTTTCTCTTTACAGTCCCACTGACATCAGCAAATTTGTCCAGCCAAACTTCATTAATAGAAGTACCACACATCCACACAATAAATTGAACAAGCCCACAAGAACCATCTCCATAGCATGCTCCGTTGTGAGATCCTTGCTGTCAGCAGGCCATACTGCTGGTGATGTCACTGACATGACCTGCTCCCTCAGATACATGCTCCCATGGTAAAGTTGCCTCTTGTTGGCCTCATCTGAAAAATATTGTACCAGCAACAGGCATATAGTGACCTTAGGCAGGATGCTTGGCACAGCTGAAATACTCCCCGATCCCCTCCCCAAACAACTCAATTAGTACTAATCTAGGAAGTAGTGGAACTCTCAAATTTCTTTTTTTTTTTTTTTTTAATATACGCTATTCATCGTGCTACGTTGAAGCTGACCGTGACTACAAAGAAGTCTAGACCTGTCTATATTATGAGGTCCGGCAACGTAATTATCAAGATCACTGAAAAATGCTCATATTATCATTGTGATTACATACTATTTTCACGAACTTCTCATTCAGTTTAATAAATCAAACCTAATCCGAAGCACCACGTACAAAAGTTGCAGAAACTTACCTTGAACTATGATATGCCTGTAATCGATTGTAGCATTTCTTGTGAAACCCTGCCTCGTCAACGTTGAGGTCACTAAAGGCTTCCAAAGAATGACGAGCGACGTCTCCTTGAGTGCAGACGAACAAAGACCACCTTTCGCGACATTCCGAGACTCTTTGCATCGTTTTCTCGCTGAAAGAAAACTGTTTCACTACTGTTGGTCGCCCGTACAAGCGTCGGCAGCCATGTTTGTTTCCAAGCGTAGTCTCTTTCTGATTGGTCGAAAAATTAATTTATTCATCAAGTGAATGAATCGGCGCCTCTTCAGTAAAATCCGATTACCTCCCTTACAAGCTCTTTCTAATTATCTTTCACCCGCGATTAAAAACCAGTGCGCAACATTTCAGCTGAGATCTCCCAGTTTCTATCTAGTTATGGTGTATTATTGATGATAAAAACCAGAAAATGTCATTTGCATTGCAAAAATATTTTATGACACGAAAACCGAGGGCGGCCCACGGCCTAACAGATTGTTTTTACTTGAGAGTCAGCATTTAGTAACTTGTAATATGATTTGCATTGTCCTGGGATGTAAGCAGCTTCCTTGGTGCTGCCGTCAATGTCAGGATCATTCGGATGACCACAGACTGGTGGCCATGACACGGAATATTTTCCCCGAGAGTCAGAAATTAGTAACTTGCGTTTTGATTTGCACTGTCCCGGGATTTTTGCAGTTTCTTTGGTGTTGCCGTCAATGTCGACATCGATTCAATCTCATGAACGCAGAATGATGACCATTGACACATTGTTTTTCCCCCCTTTTGAGGCTGAAATTCGTGACTTGCGGATTTGCATTGTCCTTGGATTTTTGCAGCTTCTTTATTGCTGCCATCAATGTGGGGATCGATTCAATGTCATGTACGCAGACTGACGTCAAGCCATGACACAAAACTGTTTCCGTGAGAAACAGAAATTCGTAACTGGCGTTATCATTTGCATTGTCCTGGTATTTTTTGCAGCCTCCTTAGTGTTGCCATCAATGTCGGGATCGATTCACTCTCATGAACGCAGACTAACAGCCAGGAGACAGAGAACTGATTCCTTTAGAAACAGAAATTAATAACTTGCGTTATCATAAATTTTGCATTGTCCTTGAATTTTTGCGGCTTCTTTGGTGTCGCCGTCTATGTCGGTTTACACTCGTGGAAACAGACCGATAGCCATGACACGAGATTGCTTTCCCGTGTCGGTTACAAACTCGTAACTTGCGTTATGATGTGCATTGTCAGTATTGTCGATTGTATTTCTATTTGTACCGTTCTGCAGTCAACTTTGTGTATTGTGTGCTGGTCCGGTTTCGATAATCGAGCCCTGTTTTTCGGAAGCCAGCTCTTTAGTAATTCCTCTCTCTCTCTCTCTCTCTCTCTCTCTCTCTCTCTCTCTCTCTCGTGCCGGTGTGTGTGTGTGTGTGTGTGTGTGTGTGTGTGTGACAGTAGTTGTAGCAACAGAATGTAGCAAGGACGAGATAGACGAAAGGACGCTGTACCTAATCTTTCATCCTTGAAAAATAAAGTCTCTCTCTCTCTCTCTCTCTCTCTCTGAGACACACACACACACACACACACACACACACACACACACACACACACACACACACACACACACACACACACACACACACCACTTTTTCATGTTAAAATGATAAAATAAAAACTGTTAAAAATTGTTGGCACAGCGTATTCCGCGCTGCTGAAGTCACCTTGTCACTCCGTTTTACTTTTTGGCTCTTGATTCGCTTGCCTCTAAAAAACATTTTCTTCAGATCTAATTTACATCGACATGCTTGGCCCTTTAGCTCAGATTTGTATTCTTTATATCTTTCATATTCCTTGAATTTCCTTCGTCTTCATCGTCCGCAGTTCTGAGAGTCTGCTCTTCTTGAGTTTCCAGGCGACAGATGAAGTCGCTGGCAGGGGATGTGTTAATGAGCATTAAGTGATTAATGGATTGTTTCCTTCATTAACTTAGGAACATTTCATTGGCGACGGTCTGGAATCACCGCTAGAGTTTATGAAGCTTGATTTAGAACTACGGTATAAGGACGGGGATCCGGGATAGCCGAATGGTAGAGCGTTGGACATTCAATGCTCGGGTTGTGAGTTCGAATCCCGGTTGGGGCCAGATATTTGTGTTTGCCTTGTTCTCGTTGCCCCGCCCCAAAGAACACAAGAGCGTGTAAGAAGGCGTCTGAACAAGCACTTCACTCACTGTGGTGTTGGTAAAAGGAAACAACATGTCACATTTTCCGGTCCTATCCATTCAGTCAACGACATGAAAAGAAACTCTCTCTCTCTCTCTCTCTCTCTCTCTCTCTCTCTCTCTCTCTCTCTCTCTCTCTCTCTCCCTTCTTATCCAGGTTTAAGTATGTTCGATCATTTGGCTTTTTTGTTTAGTTGTTTGTTCTTCAAAACGGCAAGTTTGAAAATTGGTTGCAAGACCAAAACTTCCACCTTTTTTCAAATAAAGTTATTTCAGTTTATTTCAGTCTCTCTCTCTCTCTCTCTCTCTCTCTCTCTCTCTCTCTCTCTCTCTCTCTTAAGTGGTGGAAAAGGATGTTAAACTCCCACACATCTCTCTCTCTCTCTCTCTCTCTCTTGATAAAATTAATTGCAATATTTGCTGTATATGCACTTCGTATTTATCTTTGTTTTACCTAGTTGCAATTGCAATTTTTTACGCTTTTTGTAATCGGGAGTTCGAGAAATCAGCATGAAGGTGCAGCGTCTCCTGCATGTCCTGGGCTTATACCGCCCCGTAGACCAGTTTCCATCCTTTGTCCAACGTAACTTTTTTTTTTTTTTTTTTTCGTGTAATGCAGGCACACTCAGCCGCGAATTAGTCTTTGTGGCTTGCGCGGCTTTATGTCCTAAACTCTCTCTCTCTCTCTCTCTCTCTCTCTCTCTCTTCCGGGGTGTTCAACGTTCGAGCTAATCCTGAACACGTACACAACAGGCAATGAACACAGAGCAAAGCCTTAAGCTTATAAGGACGACTGCCCTTACTTCATTTTTTTCCCCACTCCGAAGCATTCATTTTTAAACGCTTCGTTTGTTTCGTGTTCATAGTTTTGGGTTTTTTTTGTATCAATTTTCCGAGGACCTTTTGTCCGTGGCGCTGGCGGGCGGCCGGGGGCGTCCTCTTTAGAAACATTTAACGAGGTCTGAATCAGGGGAGCTGATTAAACAGAGAATCCCCTCAATATGGCCTTCATCAATCAAATTTCTCTACTCCAAAGCCCAACTTGATTTCCGGGGGTCGGAGGCGCGCAAATTTATTCATAGGTAGCTTTTCGCAGGCGGTGCAGGCCATGTTGGGCCGCTTGCAACATCTATCTCTGTCACGGTGCACGAGTCACTCGCCCCGACACCAGATGAGAGTGGTCCGTCGCCTTTATGGGACTTTATGGTGGACTGGAGGACAGACAAAAGTGGGGGGGTGGGACGGGGGTATGGGGGAGGGTTGTAAGAGTGAGAGGCGAGAAAGAGAGAGAGAGAGAGGAGAGGAGAAGAGGAGGATGGAGGGTCAGTGGGGGAGGATTTTTATGGTTGAGGAAAGACTGGTAGTGAGTGGAGCAAATAATGTACATGTAGATCCTATCGTCTGTAGAAAGGGGCGTTTAGTATATCAGGTGTTTGTTTGTGCTCTCTCTCTCTCTCTCTCTCTCTCTCTCTCTCTCTCTCTCTCTCTCTCTCTGTGTGTGGGGGGGGGGGGGAGAGAAAACAATAAAACCCACCACACCTCTTACATTTTCTCGGCTATGCACCCAAAGATGATTGTGGATTTCTTCGTGTCTTTCTTCGTTTCAAAATCTGTCTTCAGCCCTCAGTGACAAGCCAGAATGGCCGAATGGTACAGCGTTCGACTTTTCATGCTTGGGTCGTGAGTTCGAATCTCGGCTGGGGCCAAATATTTGTGCTTTTTTTGTCCCGTCTTATGATCTCACCCATATGTGCTGGAAGACGACGTTTAAACTCCCAAACACCCACCCAACCCCTCAACTCACAGTGAGATGAAGGGTGAACTGAAGAGTTGGCCTTTTGTATGAGTAAATTTGTGGGCGGGGTTCCTTCATCTGTCGGCTTTTTCCCCCCTCCGAGTCTTGCCTCAAAAGACAAGGACAAAGGAGAGAGATGGCTGGTGCTGTCATAAGCAGAAATATATGTAGGGTGCTTTGTTTTTCTTTTAGTGCTATTCACGACGGCTGTGGTTTGCAACAGTTAAAGACTCGACTGCTTGCGCCTTTTTTTTCCTTTTTTTTTTTTTTTTTTTTGGGGGGGGGGGGGGTAGTGGGTTTTTTTTGGTTGTTTTTGTTTTGTTTTGTTTCGTTTCTTGTTCCGGGCTTTTTGTTTGTTTGTTTTTTATGTGTTTTTGGTGTTCTTTGTGCTTGTTTGTTTGTGTGCATGGTTGTTTTCAGCTAACACGTCTGGATTTTGTAAAGTTTTTTTGTTGCTGCTGTTGTTTTGTCACAGTTTGTTTAAAGGTTTTGTTTTTGTTTTTCGTTGTTGTTTGTTTGTTGTTGTTGTTGTTTGGTTAGTTGGTTGTCTTGTTTTGTTTGTTTGTTTGTTTGTTTGTTTGTTTGTTTGTTTGTTTGTTTTTTTTTGTTTCTTGCGGGGGGTGTTGTTGTAGTTGTTGTTCGTTTGTTGTTTGGTTTAATTTAATTGTTTGTTTTCGTTGGTGTTTGTTTGGTGTTTTGCTTTGGTTTGGTTTGATTTTGTGGTTTGGGTTCTGTTGTTGTTGTTGTTGTTGTTGTTGATGTTGTTCTTGGTTTGTTGTTGTTGGTGGTTGTGGTGATGGTTGTGGTGTGGTTTTTGTTGTTGTTGTTTTTGGTTTTTGGTGGATGTTGGTGGTAGTGGTTTGCTTTTGTTTCGTTTTGTTGTTGTTGTTGTGTTTTGTTTCTTAGGTTGGGTTTTTTGTTTGTTTGTTGTTGTTGTTTTGGTGTGTTTGTTTGTTTGTTGGGGAGGGGGGGGGGTGTTTCTAAAGATGGCTATCCGGTGAAATATTATTGGCCAGCAAATGTGTCCGGGGTTCTGTTTGACGCGTAAGAAGTCTTGTTGTTTTTCCTGTTTCTTTTACACCTCGTTGACTCCCACTTGCGTTCTGTTAGCAGACATCAACAGCAGCGCAAGACAGTACTTCTTAGTAGTAGTAATGTAGTAGTAACTTTGACTTACAATAATCCCTTCTAAAAATGAGCGAACCAAAATACTTTTATACTGTTTTGTAAAGTACACTGTGCTCTAACTTCAGTCTTGTCTTTGTGGGTTTGCAGCATCCTGGAGTTGCGAAAAGAGAAGTCACGTGACGCAGCCCGGTCCCGCCGAGGAAAAGAGAACTATGAGTTTTACGAGCTGGCCAAGTTGCTGCCCTTGCCGGCAGCCATTACCAGCCAGCTGGACAAAGCTTCCATCATCAGGCTGTCCATCAGTTACCTCAAGCTCCGGGATTTCTCTGGTCATGGCGATCCACCGTGGAACCGAGATTCTCAGCATCACAACAAGCCTGTGAAAGGTGAGAACTTAGACGACAATGGGTTATTCAGTTCAGTTCAGTTGTTAGTATTACCACAGCAAGTCTGTGAAAGGTAAGGCTGCGTAAAGACGACAGTGGGTTAGTTTGTTCATTTCAATTTAATTCAGCTCAGTTCTGTTCTTTTCAATTCAACTGTTTATATCATCAGCAAGAAAGGTAAGGCTAAAGACGACAGTGGTTTATTTTATTTTATTTTATTTTATTTTCCAATTCAATTCAATATAATTCAGTCCAGTGAGTAATTATTTTTCCAAAGAGAAACTTGTAGTGTGGTTGGTTCCTCATATAAAATCATATATGTAGTCAATAAACTAAAGGACACTCACAGTGGCAGCAGCAAAAGCAATTTTAACAACGACAGCAACGACACACCTTCAAGAGATTTTTTAAATACTTGTTCTTCTTCTGTTCGGAGTGAAGAATTTGTCATCTTTGCGTTATGTTTTGAGCTGAATGTTTGCTTCAGTTTTAATTTGAGGTCTGCCACATATTCACTTGTTTTGTTTCTCCTCGGAAATAAAATTATCGTTTCTGTATTTAGGGGTTTTTTGTTGGTTTTTTTTTTTTTTTTTTTTGCGTGTTCTTCGTTTGCGGATACAATCGCTTGATTACCTCCTTATTACCCAGCCAAGTCTAGTGTCTTGTTATTTATGTAACAGTGTGTCTGCATTTACCGCATGAAAAAATACATCAGAAGGAAACAGTTCCTGCTAATACCATTTTCACAGACTTTATCTCCTGTTGCCCGTACTGCGCCATGGAGGAACAAAATAAGCATTTCCAGCGTTGGCTACCCAGCGAATAGGGATGGGGGGTGCGGGGGGGGGGGGAGATGGAGGGGGTTCGCTGAATCATGTGGGCCTCCAGCGTAGAAATATCAGAAGAATCTGCCGCTTACATGTTTCTACCGTTCTGCCTCATCGACAAGAAATTTTGCGTACTCCGTGGGCGAAGACCAGAAAGATTCTTAAATATTCTTGATTTGTCTGATTTTGGGATGCCAGCAATGTCAGACTATAAGTACACTCCGATGAGAAAGAGGATGTACGTTAGTTGTCTTTATGGGGTTTCTGAAGGTTTCGAACATTGCAACTAGGCAGAACTGCAATTTGTACAGGCCTGCATATTTTTCCCTTCACATCCTGGCGTTTCTTGCAACGATAAGCAAATGAGAAAAAAAAAAATCGGTTGTTTGTATCTGCATGTAAAATACGTATATAGTGCTTTTCCCTCGACGTGGTGTCACCCTAATTCACTTTGCTATGATGGCCAACATTGTGGTCGTTTATAAGCATTATAATAAGAGTTGTCCGCCTTCCTATTTGCATTATTACGCCGCAGCAGCAGTTAAACAAAGCTCCTCTCCTCTCCCCCAGCAGCAAAATTCCATTTTTATCACTCACAGAATAAAAGACGCTCAAACGCAGTAAATCGCGGCAAACGATTGTGTCTTTGCGCTTGGAGTGGTCGCCCCTTATTCGACTTCCCTTGTTTTTTGCGCGCAGCGGAAATAGCATCGGGGCAATCTTGTTTGGGGATTTGAACGAAGCAATGAGCAAGCTCGTTACTTGCACCACAGCGAACCCAGGCTATCCCCCATCCAATTGAACAACTACTGCCTTCCCCGATAGAGAGAATCTCCTACAGCAGGGTGGGGTGGGGGGAAAATGAAAACTGTCCGGGAAGGCCCATTGTCTGTTTATCGGGTTTAGTTTGCGTGGAGAATACTTTTTAGCGCTTTATTAATTCGCAATAACTCTGTCCCCGGGATCCCACTCAATTCGCTGGCACCAGCGGCTGCCGGAAGGAAAGGGAGACAACCTAATGCTACGTGATGCAATAAATGTCACGTCTGTAATCAGTAAATTTTGCCTATCTCACCGCCGCTTATCTGCTCCTGATTGAATTTCTGTCCCCTGTCCTTCCCCCCCTCCCCCCCCTCCTCCCCGAGCCTCCCTGCCTGTTCTTCGGGATTCCCTGTCCCCAAGTCCATACCCACCCACCCACTCCTCCCCCCCCCCCTTCGCCTTTTTACAATATATATTGCAGTTTTCAACTTTTCGCAAAATTTTTATCTGAGCTGATGATCTGAGAAGTGCATTTTGGTTTTCTTTTTTAACGATCTGAAAATTGCAAACTGCATATTTTTTCTTTAAATGTTGATCGGCAAGGCATAGCAATAGTAAACTCTCTCTCTCTCTCTCTCTCTCTCTCTCTCTCTCTCACCAACAAAGAACACACACACACACACACACACACACACACACACACACACACACACACACACACACACACACACACACACACACACTCAATATGCACCTTGTTAACATCTGTTACAAGGTCATCACAGTCCGGGCACCGGTGATCTAAGTACAAACATGCACATAACTAATAAGTCTTGACATGTCTCATCCCTCAGTGTGTGTGTGTGTGTGTGTGTGTGTGTGTGTGTGTGTGTGTGTGTGTGTGTGTGTGTGTGTGTGTGTGTGTGTGTGTGTGTGTGAGAGATATTTCTAGTGCCCTGTACCCGAACATCATGTTGAGGGGAAGGGCGTTGAATCTGTCCTTTGAAAGAACAAACCTGTTACGTCATAGATGATGGATGACACGTACATAATCCCCGGTCCCGAATATTGCTCTCTCTCTCTCTCTCTCTCTCTCTCTCTCTCTCTCTCTGCTGGATGACTTTTAAAACTCAATACTACCATTTTCATTCCACAAAATATGATATTATTGCTACAGTACACAAAATATAATATCATAGGTATGTTCTGTGTTTTTATGTCTACCATATTTGACACAAAAGATACCATACCTTTTCTGTAATGTTTTTATGCCCACTATTTTTGATATTTTGGTATTTCTGACAAAATATGATATCATTGTAACTGTTCAATGATTTTAACCGCCCTTTGACGCAAAATTTGATATCATAGCTGTTCTTCAGTGTTTTAGCCTACAATATTTGACAAAAAAAATAAGATATTATAGTTACTGTTCAATGTTTTTAAAAGCCCATTTTGACGCAAAATATGATATCACAGATGTTCGTCAATATTTTTATGTTCACCGTTTTTGACACAAAATATATCACAGCTATTGTTCAGTATTTTAATGTCCACCATTTTTTGGCACAAATTATGATATCATAATTATCGTTCAGTGTTTTTATGTCCACCTTTTTTGGCTATGAAATCATAGATATTGTTCAATGTTTTTAAGTCCTATAGTTGTGATACAAAATTTGATATTGTAGTTATTATTGTATGTTTTATGTGACAGGAGGACCGCCGAGACGACGTAACCATTCTTCGTCTGTTGCCTTGGATCTGTTTGAGTCGCACCAAGGAACTCATATTTTACAGGTAGGTCCCAATAATTATTATCTTACTGCGATATTCAACATACAAGGGTGAAAAGTCAATTTTCCAAAGCAGTTTTCTGTCTCTAGCTTTTGGCCTGTATGTGTTCAGTGTGTTTTGTGTGTTGTCTTCAGTGGAGCGGCATCGTCCATCATGAATTTGCAATATTCATCGTCACTGGAGATACTTGGATAAAACAATTTAAATCTACATGAACGCCCATAGTGTCACGTTCCGAGACAGAGATTTGTCTTGAGTCCTTATCTATGGTATACCTGACGTGTAATTTTTATAAATACTTTTAAAAAACTGCTCTATTTGTTTAAGTTGTCTCCATTTTGTACGTATAGATATGATTATGAATACACTTTGTTTGATCCGCCTGTCTTCACGAGCATGTTTTCCATAGGTTCCTTTCAGAAAATGTTCTTTCACAGACTTTGGTTGGTGAACATAAACAGGCATTTACGTTACATTTTTCGTCAGCTTGTTTCGGATGTGGTTCTGTCATGTCAGAAAAAGGTCACGATTTGAATAGATCTTGCCATTACAAAAAACATATTCAGCCATGCCTGAAAAAAGGTCAAGATCCGAATGATCTTGTCATTACAAAAAAAAAACCCGTTGTCATGTCCGAAAAGGGTCAGTTCTGAATGTTCTTGTCATTGCAAAAGACAACGCGAATTTGTGTCCGAAAAAGATCAAGATGTGAATGTTCTTGTCATTAAAGAAAAACACACACAAAAAAGAAGAAAACCGTGAATTCATGTTCGAAAAAGGTCAAGATCCGAATGTTTCTTGTCACTGCAAAAACAGTCTGGCTTTCGACCCAGACAACGCAAAGGACATGCTTTGGTTTCTTTTCTATTTTTTCCCTCTCTCTGCTTATGTATTCTTTTCGCTGCGTATTTCCTATGTTTCGTCTTGGGTCCTCATCTGAATACCGCCAACGTTTTAGGTTGTTTTTTTATGTTGAGGGGTTTTGAGCTTCTGTGGGAGTTTGCATGATTCAACCGTTTAGCATCAGCACTAGTGTAAGGAGAAATGCCCTAGTAGTTTCAGTTCAGAAACTGAATACTCTTTTCTTTAAATTAAGTTATCGCTATGTCTTCTTGTCTTGGGTTGGGAGCCGGGACAGTTGAGCGGTAGACCGTTGGACTTTCAATGCTGGCGTCGTGAGTTGTCGATTCCCGACTGAGGTCAGATATTTGTGCTAGCCGTTTTTTCGTTGCCTCGTCTTTGATATCACCCATATGTGATGGAAAAGGACGTTAAACCTTAACCACCCACCCCACACACTCTCGATTCCCGACTGAGGCCAAAATATTTGCGCTGGCCGTTTTCTCGTTGCCTCGTCTTTGATACCACCCAAATGTGATGGAAAAGGACATTACACCCTCACCCCCCCCCCCCCCCCCACACACACACACGCTCCATGTATGGGGTAGTGGTGGTGGCTGTTGGGAAGTCTTTGGGAGGAGTTCTTACACAAGGAATCATTGCCGTCCACCTGCCTCCACTTCCCCCGCCGCTCAATAGTCGGGTCGTGATTTCGAATCCCGGCTGGGGCCAAATATTTGTGCTGACCTTTTTCTCGTCGCCCCGTCTCTGATGTCAACCTTACGTGGTGGAAAAGGACGTTAAACACCCACCCATCCACCCACCCACCCACCCACCCACCTCTACTTCCCCCCGCCGATCAAAGTGGCACACAGTTCCCGCCTTCAGCATCCATTGCTAGTTATAGTTGTCCTGTAGCACTTGCAGCCTGCGTCCCTAAGTCTGCTTTACTGGCTCCCTCATTTGCATATTGATGACGTGAGGATAAGGAGGGGATTAAGGGGCGGGGTGAACGCTGGTCTGCCAAGTCCGGTTTATGGCAGGTCGCGGCCGGCCGTCTGACAGCGAGGAAAAACAATTGTCAGCCAGGCGATTGCCTGAGGCAACGATGTGACGGACTGAGCGACTGTAAGCGTGCTGGTGGGGACGATTGTATCTCTATTAATACGAGTATTAATTGGTACCGGCTCTCTTCTTGCGGCGTGGGAGAAGTGTTGGACAAGACAAGAGATGACACAGTTGCAGGCATGGACGTTGGCTGGTCGTTTTTTCTGCACGTGATACCGACCGCGACTCTGGCATGGCAGAAATTTGCCAGTGTGTGTGTACGACCGAACGAACATAATTATATACAGTTAGCAAAGGGAAAGACGCTTATGGTTGCCGTCTCTGGAAGGTGGCAACTGATGGAGCTGTACTGGTAGGGGGCCTCGGCCTCACACACACACACACACACACACACACACACACACACACACACACACACACACACACACACACACGCACGCACGCACGCACGCACGCACGCACGCACACACACATGATAATAACAATAAGAAGACGAAGAAGAAAAAGCGAGTTATGTGGAGCAGACCAAACGAACATACACAGTTGATTTATTCTGCTTGGTAAAAAGTTTGGCAACCGCCATCACATTGAAATGTCACAACACAACACAAGACGTAAACTGACCTTAACAGGTTGCTCATAAATACAAATAAACAAAATTATAAAGATGTTTTAGACATTACACTAGCAGGAGGAAATGCTGCAGATACGATAGACTGGAAAAGAAGGAAAGATGGTAAAAAAAAAAAGGAGGAAAGAAAGAGAGGAATGCGTGAAGGCCAGACACTTAACTATTTACTGTAGAGGTAGGTGGATGAGTGTTTGGGATTTAAACGCCCTTTTCCACCACGTATGGGTGATATCAAACACGGAGCAACGAGAAAACAAACAGCCAGCACAAATATTTGGCCCCAGCCGGGATTCGACCTCACAACCCGAGCTTTGAAAGTCCAACGCTCTACCATTCGGCTATCCCCGCTCCCCCGACGTACTGCAGAATACAGAAGGGAACATACACAGGAAAGAGAAAGACGCTGCGTGTCTCATGCCTCTATTGGTCGCCCGTCTCTGGAAGGTAGTGAGCGCTAGAGCCGGCTACAGGAGAGGCCCCGGCTTTACCTCTGATGCATTGATATTCAATTTGTTAAATTGAGAGAAACAGTTTTGCCTGCCCTGTCTCTGGGGAGCACGACGTGAGGCGCATACACCGGACCTCGCTCTAGACCGCCTCCTTCCTCCGAATTTCCTCCCTGGCTGGAGAAGCAGCTCCCTCTCTTTTTCTCTCACTCACTCACTCACTCTCTCTCTCTCTCTCAAAACCCCGTGTAAGCGGGGAGCCGGAATAGCCAATGGTAGAGCGTTGGAGCTTCAGTGCTCGGGTTGTGAGTTCGAATCTCAGTTAGGGCCAAATATTTGTGCTGGCCTTTTTTTCCCCCTCGTTACCCATCACCCGGCATACGTGGCGGAAAAGGACGTTGAACTTCCTAACAAACCGTGTAACTTGAGGGATGGGTGTTGATGATAAACGTGTATTGTAAAGGCTTCTAATGCTACCTTGATTGCAAAATGAGTTTAAAAGTTGAATGGATCTCCGAAATTCATAAGGAAAAAATCTTGCACTTTACAACTGATTTCCAAGGTTTCCTCCCTGGCCAGAGCAGCAGCTCTCTCTCTCTCTCTCTCTCTCTCTCTCTCTCACACACACACACACACACACACACACACACACACACACACACACACACACACACACACACACACACACACACACACACACATTCATGTGTAAAGGGGTGGGTGTTGACGGTAAATGTGAATTGCATAGACTTCTACTATTGGGAAACTGAAAGTTCTAGTTTCTACTTACAAATGATAAAGTCCACATCAGCAGAATATCCAATCATCAGACGAAGCCATTCAGTCGCTCTGTTGACTATTTTGCAAATTACACTGATGTGCCAAATGTATCGACTGTATACGTCAGTCTCAGTTCCTGTTCCTGCAAAAGATTCGTGTTACATCGTGGACTGTTTAGTCGGCGTAGACATACAAAATATACACCACCAGGCCAAGGAGCCGCACTTTGGCCTACGTAAATGGTGATACCTAACCAGTACCTCGATTTTATCCTGCAGTCTTGACTCCTGTTACTGTGAAATGTGCTCGCATCACGCATTAATAATTGTGTAGACGTCATTAACAAAATGCACACACTTTCAGACGAAGCTTAGGAGCCGCTCAGTCTTTTGCCTACGCTGGTGATACCTGTACTTCGACTGTATCCCGCAGACTCGACTCCTGTACCTGCAATAGCCCCCCCCCCCCGCCTCCACCCCCCCACTCCCCCCCTCTCTCTCACACTCACACACACACACACACACACACACACACACACACACACACACACACACACACACACACACACACACACACCTCTACTACGTCGTGAATGGGAATGGGATGAGAACAGGCCATGGAATAAAGAGTGCACTGAGCACCAGGCCAGGCATATTTGATCTTTCGCCTACTTTGGTGATACTAGTACCTCGACTGTATCCAGCAGTCTCGACTCCTGTTCCTGCAATAGTCCCCCCCCCCCCCCCACACACACACACCTTCCCTACTACGTCGTGAATGGGAATGGGATGGGAATGGGCCATGGGGAAAAAAGGGTGCACTGAGCACCTGACAGGCGTATTCGATCTTTCGCCTACGCTGGTGATACCAGTACCTCGACTGTATCCAGCAGTCTCGACTCGTATTCCTGCAATAGTCCCCCCCCCCCCACACACACACACACACACCTTCCCTACTACGTCGTAAATGGGAATGGGTGAGCACCAGACCAGGCACATTCGATCTTTCGCCTACTTTGGTGATACCAGTACTTCGACTGTATCCAGCAGTCTCGACTCGTGTAAGCGTGTTCCTGCCATAGCCCTCCCCCCCCCCCTGCTCCCCACCACCCCCACCACCCCCACGCCCCCACCCCTCCTTCCTCTCGCTACATTAATAACTGTGTCGCGAGCTATGAACGGCATCAGTGTGGGGCCCCTCTGATTGATTGTCTCACAGGAGACCTACCCTAATTAGGCCAATAATCAAATTTCAGCGCCGTCGTTATTGTTGGCCGCATCGACGATGAATTCA